>CALNHX010000702.1:0-296441 GCA_940337035.1 Agriotes lineatus | reverse complement strand
CAACACGTTCTTAGTTGCCTATTATTGTTCTTTTACAATATTTACCCTGTACCGGAAGGTGATTTTTTCACGATTACAATACTTTCCTCGTCTAAAAAGCGCCCTTTACTGCGTCTGATTTTGTTTTAGATGGGATCTGGCATATAGCCGATCTATACGAGGAACTAATAATTTCAAAAATAAATACAGAATTAGTAGATCAACTTACTATAAGGATTTATTATGCGTTTACGTGATACTCTTGAAACCAGTTTCTGAATTTCTTTACAAATGCTGCAAATCGGTTTTGGATTATGCTTTGTGACAAAAATTATTAATAATATACAAATCTGTTTGTAGCATAATTATTGCAATTCCACTATTTCGACCGGTTCTTCTGAAAAATTACTTTTATATAATCATATGTAGTAATAGCAATCATATTTACAAATATTCGTTTTATGGCCGCCATAGAATCAATGCTAACATAAACTAAACTAATAGGTAAATATAGCATACAATATTTATTTCTCCGGTAACAACAGTGTTATGACTTCTAAGGCAGCGCCAAAAATAATGTGGAATAAAATAAAAACAGATAGACATAACAGATCTACCAATATATTACAGGAATAAAATATTTCTTGATAATACACATGCAAAAAATAACAATCACATTTTTGTCCTAGGAAGCCGACATAAACATATAATTACGCATATATAGTTTATTAAATCAGTTACACTAGCCCGCTTGGAAGTTTTGATGAGTTAAATTGAAGCTAAAAAAAACAGATATTGAACGCAATTTTAAGTACCAAATTTTTAAAGCAATCGGGTAGGCGGCCGGCAGGCGTCGGTTTTTAAATGGACTATTTCCAACATCTCTTATTATCCAATGAAAAGCCATGCTTTTTCAAAATTCAACCAATCGTGTGTTTTTTTAGTGGAAATTTTCCCTTGGGATTTTCTCAGTTTCTTTTGCCATTTGCATCCACGGCAACCACCAAATATGTTGCTTTAATTAAGGTGGTATTTAAGAAACATAATTTAAACTGTCATTGCGCATCAGTATAAATGTCAAAATGAACCGATATTTGGGAAATAGTCCACAAAATGTATTTCGGGCTCATGATTTTGCTCGGAAAATGTTTTACTCACGATTTGTTGTTTTTTTGGCAATGCCCCTCGACAAATTAACTTTGACAAATTCCCTCGCCTTCGGCTCGGGAATTTGATCAAGTTAGTTTGTCTTGTGACATTGGCAAAACAAAATACTTTCGTAAAACATTTTTACCGGCAAAAGCATTTGCCCTTAATACATTATTACTGAATATATTAGTCTCACATTACCGTTGTTAAGGGTTTACAGATATTGCATAATCAGTGAATACATTTTAAATAACGTTGAGTAAAAACGTTTCATAATTCTACTTGATACGTATATATATATATATATATATATATATATATCGATTTAAGGCTGGCGTTGCACATAAAGAACAACACACAATGATTTCTCTCTTTTTATTGTGCTGCAGGTTGCTGCTATCTACAAAAGTATGAACAATCTAGAGTTTTCCAATGTAAACATTTTTCTATCAGCTATACAACTTAACTAAAAGTTTGTTTCTTTGCTGAACAGATGCCGTGTGCGTCGAAAGCGTGCACAGACGACAGATGTTTTGGCAGGTGTGCAAGTGCAAATATAAAAAATTCCAGGACTTGAAAATTTTTATAAATCTGGTAATATGTTTAACTCCAATCAAGTGCCAGGTATCCATACTAACCACTAAACCATTTAGGATGTTGCTAATGCTGTTGCAAATATTTCATTAATACAAATGAAAAACTTATTATACAGATAAAAATTAAAAATGATACTAATTTAAAAAGTATTCTACTACCGAGAATCGAAGCCGAGCCTTATGGGTGAGAGCCAGATATCCTAACCACTAGACCACGCGGGATAGTTACAATTGATCGTTGCTGTAGCTGTTGTTACCTTCCTTTGTTTGTGTTGGGGAGGCAAATGACATGATCATTACATTTGCCGAGGAAGGTTACCTATAATAAAGAAAATCTTGATTTCACATTTTACCTGCAAAATAATGAGGCCGAGATATATTCTATCAGATTATTTCCCAGATGAGTTGATACGGATAATAATACGACTCGCTTTTATGACACTTCAAATAATGTAAACTGCCAAACATTTTATTCCAATGGTAACTATGGAAATGTAATCGTGTATTGTCAGTTAAATAATTCCAAGGGACGTTTTCTTGTTTTTGCCGCTTTAGTTCTTAACGTGATTGGTCGAAATTTGAAAATTGGATATTAAATGATTGGCCTATTTGATATGAGCGAAATAGTCAGAGAAAGATGTTTCTCATGTATTTAATATTGGCTCCTTTTAAATTTGATGCAGCTAATTGACTGCCGTGGACCGTAAAATGTGGATGCGTGTATGTTGAACAAGGTTCGCATTGTAAATTTTGAATTTGCCACTGCACTGCAAGGTTACAACTAGTCGTGTTTAAAACCTGACATAAGTATGTCTTACAATGCTTAAACTATATGTGGGCTATTTGTGTGGAAATTGTATCAGGTGTTTACAGAACCAGCACGAATCTCCAACATTTGTCATTGTAACTTTCACCCTAAATTGCAACCGTTTGACACTTTTTAGAAAACATTATTCTCAAAAAGTAAACATCAGAAATAGCTCAATGATGTCTGAAATGAAACATCAAACATCGTATCTTCCTGCCTTCTGGTTTGCAGTTTATGTTTTGTATTTCGCACAAGTACATTTGACTGTTCAATGCATTTTTTTTCTCGGAATGCTTAATGCTTGATAATTCCTGAGTTCATTGACAATACCTGCCTTAAAATCATTTCAAGACGCACGTTCTAAGTCGTTTAATATCTCTTCAAATTCCATATCTCGTGTTAACCAAATTAATCTGAGGTTTTACAAAAATTTCCTCTGTAAGTTTTGCATGCGTTATATTCGGTTACAGAAATCCAACCCTTCTTTATCAATTACTTTAACAAAGTTTCCTTATAAAACCCAGTTTTATTAGAAAAAATAGGTTCCACCTCTCAGTCTGCCGCAACCCTCTGCCAGCCAGGTAAAATACTTTTTTTTCGTTAATTATGATCGCTCATCGTGTATCGTGTTACATCAATTTGCAACTAAATTTTTCCTCTACACGATGGAACATGATTGCCTGCGTAAAAACTGCAGCGACTAGAGGTTGCCAGCATTTGAGTGTCCCGCTCTAGACAAAGACGCAGCATGACAATTGCGACTAGTTTCGGGGCAACTGTCCGTGCATCAGTAGTGTGCATGACACGTAGACGACACTGGACGCAAATATTTTTCAACATTTTCTGCCAGTTAAATTGTTGTTTTTCAAAAATAAAAACCTGGCTGCCAGAAGGTCGCGGTAGACTGAGTGGTAGAAACATATTTTTTTCAAGTTCTTTAGATCACTATCTTTCAAAAGCAGCCGTTAATAAGTACACCGTGCCGACCAATTATAAAAAAGAAGTGGGGTTTAGTGATGGCGCCGAATTCAAAAAATAGCTTGCTTATAAAAAGAGTATTCCAGAAATTAGAAAGCTATTTAAAATCAGGCCAGACTGCTTGATTGTCACTCAGTGACACTTTGTAAATAACCTTCAAATTTGACATATGCATTTGGGAATTTTGGAAGACATACGTTTTTCAACATTTTCTATGCTAGTATACGGTTTTAAAAACTAAGGTTAAACAACTAATACATAGGTACTTAAGTCATAGCAAATGTTACAGTTACATGTTTAATTTATAGATTAACTGTCAATACTTGAAAGCTGTTTGACTTTAGAAAATTATGTATTAGTTGTATGAAATAACTTAGACATGACTTACACTTTCCATGATATACTTACTTGATTTGAAATAGATTTCCAATTATTGGTTGGAATATTATACCAGTATTATCGTGCTTAGACGTCTTTTGGGTTGACTAGCCTCCAGTGCTGTCCTCGTACATATTGTAAACATTACATAATGCAGTGCATATCTAAATTCTTATTCGACGAGCCTGTTACGGTATTAAAACAACTTTACGACACCCACCCAAGGTGAGCATCGCACCACGGAATCAGTCCTGGAAAACTGGCACACTTGCCCTGAGATTTGCTAGAAACAGGCTAAAGGCCACGGCTGGAACGCTCAGGGAGTCGGGCGTGAGTCACACGATACGTTCTGGGCAAGCGTGTTGAGGTATATATATAGGGTACGTCAAAATTATAAGGGCGCCACCAAACCTGACTTTAAATGGGCTCGGGTAACCGGGATTGGACGGTTAGACGAGGCAACAAGTACGCTAGTTACTACTTGATAAGGGTACTCGAGAAGTATCGAACTCGGATGACAAAATCGATAATTTGAGGTTTGAATCGTTAGTTCGGGTTTGTGCTGCCACTGCGGGGGCGGCTGCTCCACTTACCTGCACACTCCACTACTCAGAGGTCGTCGTACATCTAATCGTGACACTAGCTGTTTCTGCTTGATCAATGGCCTGAGTTGAACTGCCGAGCAAGAAGCGTTACGACGGCCGAAGTGGCGTGAGCCAAAACGGCGTTACCACGTGACTCTCGACAGCCAATGGCGATGCGCCCAATAAAACAAATACGTTCCGGTGACAAAGAGAGCGCGAGGCCTCGCAGTCGCACCAACAGCGTAATTTCTAGAAGGTTCGAAAATCTTGCGAGCGTTAACACTCGGCTGTCAAAGTACCAACAAAGGGGTGCCCCAGATGACGAGAAATACTGCGCTTGAGGCCAAATATGTGCAAAATCATTATTATGAAATTAGGCGATGAAGCCAAATAAGTAACTAAAAGGGTTTAACATACGGGCACGCTGCCCTAAAGCCTAGGTGGCTAATTAAAATACAAAATGACCTGACACTCCCCTTACTTGAAAGAGAGTTCCCCGAAGTCTCTTAAAATCAACGGGGCATTTTGGCTGCGGCGCCACGAGAACTCAAACGACCGGAAACGCTGATACGATAGCTGCACCCCCGAAGGAATTACGCACACTGGCCACCAGATAGGGTACAACAGGAGGGAAGAGAGAAGAGGAAGAAGAAAGACTGGATACGCCAGTAGAAATATGAAAATTGGGTAGGACCTGGCGGTTCGCTGATGGCTAGCACTCACTCCCCGGACCACGGAAGACGGGCGACAAAAAAAACTAGCTATCCCAAAGGAGTGGTACTCCGCCAGGGGTCCACAAAACGATTTGTGTCTGGCTCCCTCGGGGAACCAAACGGGCAAAGACTAGGCAGACTGTCGGGCAAAGACTAGGCAGACTGAGGACAGTCTTGCCGATCCAGCTCGATTGCCCCTCCCAAAATAGGAGTGCCACAACAACGGTTAACAAAACCACGTCGATAACCGACCACCAAAACGACTAAAAAAAGGTAACCGACCAGACCCGAAACGGGTGTGGCACGCACTGCGGCGACGGCCAGGAAACACCGACTGGACCTTAACACCGGGTCCATGACGGTCGCCTAACAGTGCGGTTTTGGAAGGTGGAAAAAGGAAGAGAACCAAGGGGGTTGGGTAGTTGTCGCCGGGACACGGTAGATAGTAGTGATAAGGGGAAAAGAAAGGTAAAGATAGAACATAGAGAAGGAAGGTTTGGGGTTCCAAATTGAAACCGTTAAAAAAAACGCGCGGTTAGCGCTCGTCAAGATCGGGTCAATAGAACGTCTTACTCCCATGCACACTTCCGACCAACCATTCCAAAAGAACATGGGGAAAATTTGTCGGGGGGGAGGGGGGGGGTAAGGGATAAGTCCCTCGCAACCTGTCCCACAAGCCACATGAAGAGGGCACGTTGCGCGTTACGGAATCGGCGCATTGTGGGGTTCCCACAACAAGGAAGCTAGCAGAAGAGGCACTACTGAAGATACGGCTCTAAGCCGGCGGTATGGCCGTCAAGGCCTAAAAAGGGGGGGGGGGTAAGGAAAACGGGCGTTAGTAGACTAAGCGTCCGTGGGATTGGGTTTTAGGTCTTTCGCGTGCCACGTGCCTTTTGGGGCGCCGGTCTCGTCGGACAACTCGTAAGTGGCGAGCGAAACTTGCCGATTGATATAAAACGGCCCTATAAATTTCGGAGCAAACTTGGAGTTAAAATATTTCGCCGCATCGGAAAGTACGTAATTTCGTCGCCAGACGGTATCGCCAACGGCAAACTGAGCCGGGCGCCTTCGCAAATCGTATGTCGCCTTGGAGGCTTTGTACGCCACGTCTAGTCGTTTAACAATGTCTTCATATACCGACCTTAACGCGGGAGTCCGTCGTAATAAGTCTTCGCGACTCTCTACTCGTATTTGTTCCGAAACATCTACCTCCTCGGGGTTACTGGCGCGCGTCCCCTCTAACTGTATCTCTCTGACGAAATTGGCGAAATATAGGGTCATGCCGGTGACTTCGTGTACTGCGGTATTCACTGCGCAAGCGACTTTCGACAAATATTTATCCCACTCCCGGTGATTGTCTTTCACGTACGACGCTAGCATAGTTTTTAATACTCGATTAACGCGTTCTACGGGGTTGGCCTGCGCATGGTAATGCGCGTTAAAGATAATTCGTGATTTATATGTATCGGTAAAGTGTCGGAATTCTCTACTGCAAAACTGTACGCCATTGTCAACCAAGACTTACTGAAGTGCTCCAAAGAGCAAGAAAACGTCGTTCTCAATTTTCTGAGTCACCGCGGTCACGGTGGCTGTACGCAACGGGAAGAAAAGGGTAATTCTCCTTAGTATAGAATTTCGGCTTAGACCGCGTAGTATTTGTATATGAATACCCAGCATTTTCTGGCTTAATGTGCCTTGCACCTTGTGAAGTCGAGCAAAAACCCGCTCGATGGCCATGCTCTCTGGTGGCTCGTGTAGTTTGAGTATCTTGAGAACGAGGATACTTAGGCAGATTTGGCCGTTTTGCTGTTTGTGCATCCATATTCACTAACGTTTCGCAAGACCTTGCAGCTTGCATCATCAGAGTAAAAATCGCACTAAGAACCGAAGGTCGGTGTGGAGCTATTTATAATCCTCTGTGCCTGGCGCGCGGAGTGGCGTAACGCTGGTTGGTCATCCGAGTGCAACGTAATCCGTGGGGCGTGGCCGCATGACGCACCGTGGTTGTAATGCTTTAGATCGTGTATCACTGGGGTCCACGTTTTACTAAGCTTAAAGCCATCTTCCCTGTTGATATTGTTTGGATGTTTTTCTATTTCTATGGCTTCACGTATAACTCGCGGGTAGTAATGAGGTATTCTGGCAAGTACTCTGGCATGCTCAAATTCTAGAGTGTGTCTATTTGTAAATGTACTTTGGGTAACGGCTTCAGATCGGTAAAAGACAAGATTCCAAGTTTAAAAACTGCTGGCGTATATCGCATTCCTTGTTCTTGCGGCTCGAGTTACATTGGACAGACTGGTCGTTCCGTTGATCTAAGACTCCAAGAACATAAAGGCGATTGCAAACACAAACGCATCACAAAAATCAGCCGTAGCTGAGCATACATTTACAAATAGACACACTCTAGAATTTGAGCATGCCAGAGTACTTGCCAGAATACCTCATTACTACCCGCGAGTTATACGTGAAGCCATAGAAATAGAAAAACATCCAAACAATATCGACAGGAAAGATGGCTTTAAACTTAGTAAAACGTGGACCCCTGTGATACACGATCTAAAGCATTACAACCACGGTGCGTCATGCGGCCACGCCCCACGGATTACGTTGCACTCGGATGACCAACCAGCGTTACGCCACTCCGCGCGCCTGGCACAGAGGACTATAAATAGCTCCACACCGACCTTCGGTTCTTAGTGCGATTTTCACTCTGATGATGCAAGCTGCAAGGTCTTGCGAAACGTTAGTGAATATGGATGCACAAACAGCAAAACGGCGAAATCTGCCTAAGTATCCTCGTTCTCAAGATACTCAAACTACACGAGCCACCAGAGAGCATGACCATCGAGCGGGTTTTTGCTCGACTTCACAAGGTGCAAGGCACATTAAGCCAGAAAATGCTGGGTATTCATATACAAATACTACGCGGTCTAAGCCGAAATTCTATGCCAAGGAGAATAATTCGAGTAACCGCGAAAGCCTCAAACAGTACAGAAAAGGGTAAATTTAGTAAAGTAGTCGGCCACGGACAGAATATACACGTAGCCTTTCTTTGAACGGGGCAACGGCCCTACAATGTCGATAGATATCATTTGCCACGGCTTATCCACCACGGGGTGACGACACATCAAGCCGGCCGGGCGTTTTTGTTCGGGTTTCTGCGCTAGGCACGTCGCGCAACGGTTAACGTAACGGGTCACATCCGCCTTAAGTTTAGGCCAGTAATACTGCTGAGCGATACGGCCGTAGGTCTTATAAATGCCTAAATGGCCTGCGGTAGGTTCATCATGGTTTTTGCGAAGAATCTCGGTACGTTGAGGCTTCGGAACCACCTCTTTCCAACTCGTGCCTTCGTCCAATTCGGGGTATTTTATGTTAATATGTTTAAACAATTTCCCTCGCGATAGTTTCCACGCCGAATACTTGAATGGTTTTTCTACGACGCGCGTACACATGCGCCTATACCAACGGTCAGTTTGACTGTCACTCGGCGTCTGAACGCCGGCCTCGGGTTCTCCAGAATCGACGACTGAGACTACATCTATTTCGGGTATAGCACGGGATAGCGCATCCGGGACAACGTGGTCTTTTCCCTTCCGGTGTTTGATCGTAAAGTCGTATTGTTGGATACGAACAGCCCAACGGGCGAGTCTCCCGGCGGGTTCCTTAAGATTATTTAGCCAGATAAGTGAATGATGGTCAGTAATGACTGTGAAGTGAGTGCCTTCTAAATACGGACGTAACTTCTCTATGGCCCAAAGGACGGCCAAACATTCGCGTTCCGTAACCGAAAAATTATGCTCAGGCTTCGTAAGAGTCCGACTAATGTAACAGATGACCTGTTCTTGGCCATCAACGGTCTGAGTCAGCGCGGCGCCGATACCAACATTGGAAGCGTCCGTCTGTACGATAAACGGGAGAGAAAAATCGGGACACGACAAAATGGGTGCCGAAACTAGGCAATTTTTGATGGTTGTAAATGCGACTTCGCATGACTCGGTCCACTCAAATTTCTGAAACTTTTTCAATAACGACGTCAGCGGAGCAATAATGGCTGAGAAATTTGGTATGAAACGCCGGTACCACGATGCCATGCCGACTACTCGCCGTATTTCTGAAACGTTTCTAGGCCGCGGCAAGTTGAGAATCGCCGAAACTTTATCGGGGTCTACTAAAAGTCCTTGGGCGTTAACGACATAGCCCAGGTATCGTAATTCTGGTTGGAAAAAATGACATTTATCACGTCCCAGTGTTAAACCAGCGTCGTTTAGTCGCTGCAATACTTCGTCTAGAATTTCGACGTGTTTTTCGTAAGTCGGGGTACAAATAATCACGTCATCTAAATAGACAAAGACGTAAGGTTCCAATTCGGAACCCAACACATGGTCGACGAAACGTTGCCAAGTCGCTGCCGCGTTATGAAGCCCAAAGGGCATGCGAGTATTTTGAAACAAACCGCGCCCGGGTACTGTAAAGGCCGTTAGTTCCTTAGATTTATTTTCCATTTCAATTTGCCAGTATGCGGATTTGATATCAAGACACGTAAGGTATCGGGTAGGCGTCCTTCTCGGTGACACTATTTAATTTACGAAAGTCAACGCAGAAACAATAGGTTCCATCTTTCTTTTTAACTAGCAAAATCGGGCTCGACCAGGCTGAATGAGAACGTTCCACAACGCCTGATTTAAGCATACTGTCCAACTCAGCATCGATATGCGCCTGCATTGCGGGAGAGACCGGATAGTAACTTTGTTTAATCGGTGCCGCCTCAGTAGTGATTTTATGTTGAACGTACTTGGCGCAGCCGAGTTCGGGTTTAGCGATAATAAAATGTCGGTTCAGGAGAGTGTCTAATTGGGTTCGTTGATCCGAGTTCAGGTCGAACTTAGACTGCAAATTACCGGTAGGAGTATCAATGGCCGCTAAGCCGGGTTTTGAGAATTCCCACTTCCCTCGAAACACGTCTGGAACTATTCCCACTGACTTCCAAAAGTCTATACCTAGGATTAGGGTGTGCGGAACCTCCGGAACTATTAAAACATCGATAGCTACCACTCTGTTATTTAAACGGATAGGTAAGTGAAGGGTACCTAGACGGGTTACGGTCTGTCCATTCGCCACTGAGCAAACGGGTCTCAGCTTCCTATTTACGCGCAGGCCTACAGTACACAACACGTCCCAACCCTTGGCTCCTAAGATCGTTCGATTCGCTCCTGAGTCCAACAAAGCTAACAACTCGAAACCCATAATTTCAACGGTCACATGCGGTCGACGGTCATCAGATGACCTTTATAATACGTAATCGAGAATGACTTTATTTTTCTTAAATTTGGTCTCGCGCTCCTTGATAAGTTCCTTCATAAATTTAGTCGAATTGCTAAACACGCGCGAGGACACTGCTCGACTGTTCAGCGTCTCGCGGGGTCGTTTCCCTGTCCCCTATCTCTTGCTCGACAACGAGGACAAGTGTTTACGGTCACTTCAGGTCTGCCGCAACGGTAACAGAATTTCTTGCCGCGGGGTCGCGGACACCTACTGGCTCTATGGCCTGGTTCGTTACAGTTCCAACACCGCATGCTTGACTTGGGTGCCGATTCTCGGTTCCTCCTCTCGGGAGTATTAACGTCACGCGTTTCGACAACATCGACTGGGCACGTTTCCGCGACAGGCGCGACCTCGACATATGCCAAGTCTGTTTCTAAGTCAGACTTCTTTCTAGATGGTGGCACGTAAGTTTCAATGGCGTAGCGCCGTTCTTCAATCTTCCGTCCGTACAGCGCTAGCTCGTCGATCGACCGGACTTCTGTCAATCCCAACTGGGTTTGGTATAATGGTGAAATATTATGCAACAAAATACGTAACTGTCTCTCCTCGGGAATCGCTTCAGTCAAGCGCGAAAACATTGTGCGCATGATAGCGATATAAATGCCCATACTTTCCGTAGGGCCTTGCGTGCGACGTCTAATTTCGTCCAACAACCGTTCATCATAATTAGCAGGCTGAAACTCTAGACGCAATAAATCGACTAACTGCTGCCACGTGTTAGGGGTCGCTCTATTCGCGCGATACCATAGCAATGCGTTGCCCGAAAACAAATCGATGGCCTGCATAAACAACTCTTCTTCGGTAAGGTTTCTGCCCACTCTGAGTTCGTTAACACGCTCAATGAAAGCGTTGACCGATAGACCTTTCGGGTCACCTGAGAATTGTATGTTCCATTTCGAAACAGGGGTTGCCTTAAATGAGATCGTACGCGACATCGGCGAAACAAAACTCGGAGTCGACATAGTTGTATACGGGTACGTCGGTCGCGTATCCACATCTGCGCGTCCCTCCTCTCTCAATACGTCGCGTAACCGGGAGCGCAACAAAGTAACCGTGCCGGAAGCATCACGGCCTCTGATTCTCAACTCGTATTCAGCCTCCGCGCGAAGCAGACGTTCAATATGTAGCTTTAGCACCATGTTTACAAACGGAAAAGGAACGACTTATATTATACGTCGTATAAAAGGAAAACGTTAGCGCGTGTTTGGTAAGTTATTTACGTCATATATCCGAACTAAATCGTAGACGGTCAAGACGGGAAAAATCGGGAAAAAGTGGTTTGCTACCTTTCACACGACCGATGGCTTAACGGGACTATCTGTCCATATTCTTTGCGAAAAGACCGAATACGAACGAAAAAGAACAAATCCCAAAAACTAGGCGGTCAACGAATGGCTTAACGAGCCTACTACCAACCAACAATGGTTACAGGCAGTACTGTGCCCGAAATCGAGGCGCACAACGTAAAAGGGAACGAAAGAAAGAAAGAGAGAGAGAAAAAATCCAAAATGGGGTCGATCGTTGTCACGCAACAAGGGGCGACACGTCGGAATAACCAAAATTAGGCAGACAACGGGTGGCCTGACGAGAGAAAAAAAAACAAGGTCTCAGACGTTAAAGCGTCAAAATTAAGACGCACAACGGATAGGCTTAACGAGACTACTACAGTCCAACAACAACAACAAACAACAGGCCCCACGTTGGGCGCCAAAATTAGCCTGTTACGGTATTAAAACAACTTTACTACACCCACCCAAGGTGAGCATCGCACCACGGAATCAGTCCTGGAAAACTGACACACTTACCCTGAGATTTGCTAAAAACAGACTAAAGGCCACGGCTGGAACGCTCAGGGAGTCGGGCGTGAGTCACACGATACGTTCTGGGCAAGCGTGTTGAGGCATATATATAGGGTACGTCAAAATTATAAGGGCGCCACCAAACCTGACCTTAAATGGGCTCGGGTAACCGGGATTGGACGGTTAGACGAGGCAACAAGTACGCTAGTTATTACTTGATAAGGGTACTCGAGAAGTATCGAACTCGGATGACAAAATCGATAATTTGAGGTTTGAATCGTTAGTTCGGGTTTGTGCTGCCACTGCGGGGGCGGCTGCTCCACTTACCTGCACACTCCACTACTCAGAGGTCGTCGTACATCTAATCGTGACACTAGCTGTTTATTCTGAAAAAGTAAAGCATGCAGGGGTTGTACACAGTAATAAGCCCCGCGCTTGCACAATTGTCTATTGAATGACGTTATACAGGATCAGGCAACGAATGGGTCACCATACTAAACCTAGGGCTTAACGTAGACCCCAGCTGGAGGTAATCGCACTATAACTAAAGCGTACAAATGTTACACACAAAAACAATATCCAAATAGAATATTAAGAAAGCGTTCGAAACGCCTAAAATTAGCAACGCAGCGAAAGTCAATGTTTGCACAGTTACAAACTAAGGATGTACTACTGAATGAATGCGACCAAAGTCGATCGCTTACACGGCACATTCGCGTAAAAGGGGTCACTAAGTTACATAATCTTTTTAAATGGTACCTGGTATTTATTCTGGACTTCTCCTGAGCAGTGCGGGTGGCAGTCAGCAGCGCCTGCATTTGCAAGCACATCTCCTTGGGCAAAGACTCCGCCGAATAATGGCGTATTATTCCAATGTAGTCACTCACGTGGGATTGGTGTAACAGAAACGTATGGGCATTATTCACGTCCTGCAGCGAGTTCCCAACAACTTGTAGGAATGAAAGAACCACTTCTTTTCACGACATGGCCGGACGTAGCCCCCAATAACAACGCCAAGGAAAACGCGCTCACAAAACGGCACGTGCGTCACACACAAGAGCTTCCTGCCGACGTCCTTGATCAATGGCCTGAGTTGAACTGCCGAGCAAGAAGCGTTACGACGGCCGAAGTGGCGTGAGCCAAAACGGCGTTACCACGTGACTCTCGACAGCCAATGGCGATGCGCCCAATAAAACAAATACGTTCCGGTGACAAAGAAAGCGCGAGGCCTCGCAGTCGCACCAACAGCGTAATTTCTAGAAGGTTCGAAAATCTTGCGAGCGTTAACACTCGGCTGTCAAAGTATCACCAAAGGGGTGCGCCAGATGACGAGAAATACTGCGCTTGAGGCCAAATATGTGCAAAATCATTATTATGGAATTAGGCGATGAAACCAAATAAGTAACTAAAAGGGTTTAACATACGAGCACGCTGCCCTAAAGCCTAGGTGGCTAATTAAAATACCAAATGACCTGACAAGTCTTTCACTGTTAACATTTCAAGTTTCCTAAATTTTATATCTATTTTCTTAGGACGATTGACACTGTTCAGCTTTTATATTAATAGGATTTCATATTCCAATATTTTAAAATTGATAACAAAAGGTTAAAATTGGGTAAATATACAAGTTTAATTGTTTATGTTTACAATAAAATTTAAGTTAGTATGATTTGAACTCACTAGTTAAGTTAGATATAAGTTGTTGTGTGTGTGGTATGTTTGCATGCGGGGGAGCGTAATGTAAGTCGCGTGCGGCGCATTACCTCCGCTGCACTTTCCGCGAGGTATGAATGGTCCTCGACACCGAAAGGTAAAAGAGGCTATAGATTATGAATGAATGAATGACTGCACGGAAAAATCTAAAAATTTCAGTTAAATGATAGCTTTGTCTTCCCATAAACTACAAATAAAAGAAACTTTACACTAAAATAAGTTTATCTTTTAAACTGAATTCTGACAAATTTAACACCCACTACATATTGTTAAATAGATTCACATTTTTGATAATCATAGAATTGTAAACAGATAAAATTACGTCATAAAATTCTAAATAATTAGAGGATTCCCCTTAGAAACTGAAATGTATAGCCATATTTTATTTATTTATGAGCATCAATGAATTATCATACAGTAAGCACGTGAATGCTTACATTGATAAAATTGGTAATCAATGAATTAACAATTTGTGGTGTGTATAAAAGTTATTAAATGCATAATTTTTATGTATTTTATATTTTTGCTTTATAAGCTTTACGATATCTTTGATCATTTCTCCGATTTTTCTTTCAAACGGAACATAATTTAAATGTAGGTGTACTCTTATAAATAATAATGGTGAGGCACTAACACCCCATGAAGGAGCTTGGCCTGCAAGTACTCTTATACCTAAGCATATTATCTTTTTTTGAATTCGGTGCCATCACTAAACTCCACCTCCTTTTTATAATTGGTCGGCACGGTGTACTTATCGAGAGATCCAAAAAAAACTGTTCCTCAGCAGGCTGTGGAATGAAAAGTCACGTCTTTACTTGTGTCAGCTGGAATCCACTACATAAAATCGTTGATCTCTTTGTATCTTGGTTCGCTAGCTCCTCCGACGATACTGGATCGATTAAGTTGTATGATGGCTTAAAATGTTGCTAATTGTTAGACTTAGATCGTAGGCTAGTTTTTATTTTCAAAAAAGGTTTTAATTAAATTGGCAAATTAGCAAAACTCAGCGTAGCTAAGCTGATTCATTATACACCACTACAGCAGCGCGAAGTTCAACAAAGTTCCGTAGCTCAGTGGTAGAATGTTCGCCTGTCACGCGGGCGGCCCTGGTTCGATTTCCGGCCGGTGCATCTTTTTTTAATTTATATTAATGAATCTCTTCTAAATTTGCGAACCGAACCGTAACTCGGGTGATTCACTAGTTAAATAAAAATGAAACGTCATTTTTAGGAGCAGAAATCTTTTAACAATCTGCCAGATTCGTAGAGAAATTGACAACTAATTATTATCCGACACAAGTAAAGACGTGACTTTTCATTCCACAGCCTGCTGAGGAACAGTTTTTTTTTGGATCTCTCGATATTAACGGCTGCTTATTTTTCAGATGGCGCTTCATTTCACAAACAAATGAACTAATTTGTTTAAAAAAGGTAATTAATGAGCTCTAATTACAAGTACTTGCCGCAAGATTTCGCTAGATAACCCAGCCGCGATGTGTAATCTTCCATTAAAATTGCATTTCGATAAAATAACAGATGCACGTCTAAATCACGCGGTCAGATCGCGTACTACGAGTTTGGTTACCGAGATAACCTTTGATTTAGCTTAAGGATGGTCTTCTAACCCCGTATTCTTTAATTTTTACAAGTAATACATTGTGATTTAGCGTTTCAAATTCCCTGCTGAAATAGAAAATTATACAAGTACATTTCAATATATTTTCTAAACAATTAACAATGAAAGTATTGCGCAACCCTTCCTATACGCAAATTGATATTTGGCGAATAAGTTAGGTTTATTTAGAAATGTATACAAACCATCATGAAATGCACATTCAAAAATTTTACTAAAAACAGATTGCAACGATAGTGGCCTATAGTTGTTTATTTTGCTACCTTCCCCTTTTTACTTCCTTTTTCAATAAAGGAAGTATTGGATTCACCCCAAAAATTCGAAATTGAGTTTTCAACAGATCTTCACGTTTTAGAGTCCCCTGATCCCAAAAAACATATTTTTTTCATTGGTCTGTGTGTCTGTGAACAGAATATCTCAAAAACAAAAAGAGGTATGGCGTTGAAACTTCATATATAAGTTTTGTGTACTATGTAGATGAGACAGCGAGCTTTTGAAGAAAATCGCATAACCGGAAGTAGGTGTTTACTCTAGTGATTTTTCAGTGTTTTTCTATTTTTTCAAAAACGGCTCTAACGATTTTTTTTAAACTTTACATTATTACTACATTTTTAATGTGTATTGATGTGAAATAGGTGATTTTCCAGTTGAATACTTCTAAAGTGGGTTTCTTTTGTTTTTTTTTCTATTTTTTTTTATTAACTCCTATTTTAAATAAAACGCCCGGTATATTATTACATTTTTGAATTCACCTTAAAATTCTAGAGAAAATTTGTCTCTTCAACTAACGCTCTATTTTGTACCGTTTTTGTAGAATTTGTAATTTTTGAAAATTTTTGACAAATGGTTAAAAATTAAAAATGAAATTTTTGACTAATTATAAGAACACTGTAAAAGGAAGTTGTGTGAGTGTATCACACCAGATTTTTTATAAATGGGTGCAACTACAGAAGATTTTAATACCGCGGGAAAGCAACCTTGTTGAAATGAATGGTTAATTAAATCCGAGAAAGGATGATCGATTATATCATGCACGTATTTGCGTCTACGCCAGAACTGTTTTTATTTGAAACCGACAAAATAATTTGACGTGTTTTCCGAGGAGTTACTGGACCCAAAAATAATGTATGAGGTAGTGATTCGATTCAAGGTTTTTGACAGATTTAATAAAAAATCTATTAAAAGCTTCTGCTGCAAGCACTTCAGTTACTGTACTACTGCCAGCGATAATACATTTTTTAGGTAAGTATTTCCTACCCAAGGTATTTTCCTGTTTTATTAGTTGCAACACCACCTTTGATTTGTTGTTGGACTTACTTAAAATTCTACTGTTCTATGCTTCTTTAGCCGCAAGAATATTATTTTTATAAATATTCTTTATTCACTTAATAGTATTAACTAGCAATCCAGTGAGACAAATGTCTCATTTAAAAAAACAAAAAAGACCGTTTATCAAGTAGAACGCGTATTAAATAAAAACTGTACCCAGACCTGGAAGGTGTCAAAGTGGTTGCCTAACCGATCGAGGTTTTAAGACGCAGAGGGTCGCAGCTCCGCGTTCTATTTGAAAACCGGTCTTTTTTGTGATTTCTCGAAAACCGGAAGTGTCACGTGACTGAAATTCGTTTCCTGACCTGACATGACCATTCCAAACATATAACTTTCATAACTTTTTTCTCTATCTCTTACGGTTTGGCTGCTGAAACAGCGTCCCGGACGGACCAGCGTCCCGGACGGACGGAAATCACGTGATTTCTCGAAAACCGGAAGTGTCACGGGACTGAAATTCGGTTCCTGACCTGACATGACCATTCCAAACATATAACTTTCATAACTTTTTTCTCTATCTCTTACGGTTTGGCTGCTGAAACAGCGTCCCGGACGGACGGACGGACAGACAAGTCTATTAGATAAAGGATAATATGAGTTGCCATCCAAAGCTTACTTCCAACTTGTGTCTTGGTATTTTTTACACTTACCGGAAAATCAGTGTCAAATATTTGAATGAATTTGTTATAGAATGCATCGAAGTTTTCGTCAGCCGTTTCTCTAAGGTTTGCAAATTCACAATTTAGGGAGTAGGTAGCACCGTAGATTTCTACATCTAATAAAACAAAGTTTTATGTTTCAAAATATACGACCATAAACTGTATACATTACGCATTGAATAAAATCAATTTTAAAAATGTTGCCGGGTTTGGTAGCTCAGTGGTTAAGTGTTCTGCCTACTGACCTGAGGGTTGAGAGTTAGATTCCCGACCCTGGTGAGGTTTTTAAAAATTTAAAAATGCGGATAAAAACCTCTACTACAGAATGCCATCACTCGGAAGCGATATAAAGTCGTGGGTCTCATGTTACTACGATGTGTAGCATGTAAAAGATCTCTTGCTAGGGTTGGAACTCCTTAGTCTCGGCAAAATTCTGAGTATGACTTTGACCATATGACCACAGCAGCCGGTGTCTAAGGTACCCGGTACTTCGCATGCCTAGACCTCGTCCATAACAAACAAACAAACAAATATAAATTCCACCCTTCTTGAGGCACTTGAGAAACAAGGTTCTTCAAGCTTTCCACAGCATCTTCGGGAGTTCCAAATCCCATGCATTTCATCCTTTAATCAAGGAAATAGAAAGTAATCGGAAGGTACTAAGTCGGGACTGTATAAGAGATGACTTAGCAATTTTAACTCGGAAGCCTCTAAAATTCTTTTGTTTGAGCTGCGGTATGACTTAAAACATTGTCATGGTGTAGAACGATCTCACCCCTTGGGTTTCGTAAACGAGATTTTTGAATAACGTCTGCTAGGCATAATGTTGTGTACCATTCTGCGATAACCGTACGTTTATTTTCAAGTATGACAATTGTAATAGGTTCTGATTATGAAAAGAAGCCAGCAATCATTTTCCTACCAACACTTCCATATCTCGTCACTTTAACTGGATTAGGATCTGTTGTAAGCGCCCATTGTGCAGATTTCCGCTTAGACTCGGGTTCAAATGCATATATGCTGATTTCGTCACCAGTTATGGTGTTGTAAACTGCTTTGGAACTACTTTCATCGTATTTCTTAAGAGTTTTCTTGCACCATTCCACACTCTATTGTTTTTGTGATGCTGTTAAATTGTATGGTATCCACCGACAACAGACTTTTCTTACACACAAATTATTATGTAAAATCTTGTGTATTGCAGTCATGCCAATTCCCAAGGTGCTTCTAGTAATTCCATATGTGACTCGATTGTCCTCCTGAATCATTATTCGTACCGCACGGCGTCTATATTTGTTTAGGTAACTGCTGAAATTGGTCTTCCTTCGCAAAAATCGTCGCTGAATGAAACTGGTTTAAATTTAAATTAATTAAACCAGCTATAAACAGTCCTCTGTAAAGGAGATTCATTACCAAATGTATCACGAAGTCGTCCAAAGCTTTCTTTCGCAGATGGGAAATTTTTAAAGTTATAGTAAATCATGACAAGTAACGAATCCAACAAAGTTATGAAAATTTGGGCGAAGGGGATCTATAAATACACACAATATCGATTGCAGCGTCGAAAATTCGAGTTCATGATCCACCGTAGGTACATGAACTCGTACACCACTGATATTTAGATATGTCTGTAAAACAAAAATGATGATACCACCGCGATTAGCGTTCGATTGGTAGAAAAAGGATGCCAAGGTATAATCTTGCAGTTTGATGTTAGTTATTTGACAGTCACTAGAGCAAATTTTCAATCCAGACAACATGCGGATAATTGATTCCGTTCAAAAATATCAGCAGCTCATTCACCTTATCGGACAAACTTTTGCATTAATGTGACATATGTAGAAATTTTTAACCTTAAGTCCTTTGTCACGTCTTACTTGATAGAAAATGATTTCTCCGTTTTAGCACTTGCCCTTAAGAAGTTGGTTTGTTTGTGTTCCTCCGGTGACAAAGATTATTTACATGTGCGCCTTGTGGTCATAGAGAATGATTTAATACCGTGTTGACATGAACTTCTAATACCGCGAGCTTAAAAGATGAATATAAAAATTGGTGTTTAGCCGTTATTGTCTCACAAAAGATATTATTCTCTATACCTACTTTTGTTGTTAAGTCCTCTACAGTAGTATTTACATCGATGCCTTTTTCGGAGCGCCCTTGATAGGAAGCTTTATACCGATACTATTGATTTAGGTTTGCTTCCACGGTAAGTTACTTTTGCAAGTATTGGAATATGTGTTTCCGTCTGTGGAATTTTTTGTTTACTAACAACATCTGTTTGGCAATGTTTTTGAAATCTTCAGCGGGTCCGTTTGTTTGTCCTTGTCCATGAAGTTATCATTAAGCACAGGCGTTCGTTGTACATTACTTGCAGGTGCCACCAACGAATTGTTTGTTTAATCAAGTGTAGCAATTTATGCTTTTAACAGAAAAATAAGTTCCCCTTGATCTGTAATCCTTTTTTCAAGATTGCCTACTAGATGTTTTGGAGCTTAACAAATTCATATGCTGAATTAGTCGCTTCGTCTTTCTGAAAAAAAAAATCTCAATGAGATAGCATTGTACGTAGAGTCATCGCTCTCAGTTTTGTTTAATGCAGACTACATAAATTTATTATTAAACTTTTTTAACACTTGACCATTGTTGGCATCAGTAGCTGGTAGCTTCGTATTAACTATTAAGTCAATAAGTTCACTTTTCTTTAATTTTTGCAGTTGCGCACCTGCCCAATTCCAGCCATCTTGCACCAGTTCTGATAGCAATTCCCCAAACGAGACAACAAGGTAGCAGGCTTTTTAAAACTTAGCAGCACCTAATCATTTGCAATAAATCCTACTTGTCTAGTGTATAACATGATACAGCATTTTCTCAGAGACTTTTTACATTTATTGCATTAATTTATAAAATTGTTTTACTCGAGAAACACCTATCTACACCGAATTTCTAAAAATTTTCTCTAGGCACTTTGCAGCCGGGTAACACGTTTTGATGTACTTTAAGTTAGGTCCTTGATTTCTGAGACTGACCAGAGTTGTGTAATTTTGAAGGTGCAATTTTGTTCTTTTGCTTCCTTACCACGTTGTACCATTATACACAGCGATGTTTTTGGTGGTTTGAAGTTCGGTGTTATACTGATCTTTGTTTAAACGAAATGTTAGCAATCCATGCACTAAGAAATTTAGAGCAGCCATTTTGTGTTGAAAACAATGATTCGAATCCGCTAAAATGAATCTGTTTACATTGGTTTCTTTTTTATAAACATTCAATTCCAACTTATTTTTATCTCTTAGTGTTGGTATCCAGAAATGGCGAACGGTCTAAAGAATTGATTGGAAGAGCTTGCAAAATTAATACTTCGGAAAACCTCAGTAATGGAACAGGTAAAACCACCGAATAGACTAGAAATGCTTATTAAGGGATGGTGTAACAAGGGATGCTGTTATCTTAGATAATTAGATTGTTATTTTGGATAAGAAGGATTATTTTGGTAGAGAAGGAACATTGCTTAACAATGAACCCTACAAAGAATGGAAAAGGACTCCGCTAGTAAGCATAGTTGGTAAAACACAGGACGTGATGAAATTCTGTCCCACACTTAGTACTCCAGCCTTTAGATATAAGCTCACTCTTTCCAACCCAGAAATTCCAAAATGTATTATTCACCTAAGATACATAAAGCAGGTAAAACGGTAAGACATATCGTTTTTAATATTAACTTTCCGACTTACCTCTTATCTAAATGGTTAGCAAATGAATTTAGCAATTTGCTAAAACCCCAAAATAATTTTTCAGTTGAAAACTCGTTGGAGTTTATAAATAAAATTAAAGATTTGGAACTTAGTGCAAGCGAGATTTTAGCTTCATTTCATGTGTGTTCCTTGTTTCCAAGCGTATCAGTCCCACACAACATGACATGCCTGTGGGAATTACTTACGGATAATAATTTGGATTCAGCCAAAATTGACAAGCTTGTTAGATTAACTACTCATTGTATGTCCCAGACTTTTTTAGCAATAGGAAACGGCCTGTTCCCTTTCGTTGCTAACCTTTTCATGTCTGAATTTGGCGTTCCCGAAGTTCAAAATGAATCTACCGATGCCACGGTAATACAGACATGTAAAAATAAGCTTGGAATGGACATAAATCGCTCCATGATAGACATTACTCATTGATAACCGTGTAGGCGCTCTCATCATAGGCATATAATCGTCAAACTTCTTTCAAGGAATACAAAAAATCGGTATATAATAAGAAAAGGCACTATCTGGGAAGATCTAACTACACGTCACGTCGTACGCAACTGCTTCAAGCTGCAATAAAAAAGTATGGTTCAAAAAATGTATGATTCAGTGATGGAAAAATTCTGTCGAAAATCGAAGGCGGTATTAAAAGGATACATTTTACGGATTTTGGTGAAAATCTGAAATATGTCGGCGAACCCAATGCATTTTAGTAACTTATCTTTCATTTTCTCTATCTGATTAGTTTTTTGGTATCTAAATATTTTGGTTTCTTTGTTTTTTTGTGTTTTGTTTGTATACATTGTATTTAATTTTTAGAGGTTTTCTGGATCACATTAGATCAAAGTTGGCCATATTAATAGTCGATCGCTGGTTTCAAAGTTTAATGAAATAAGAAATGCCAGTTTGAAATCGAATCATGACATTTTTGCTATTCGTGAAACATGATTGACACAAATAATTGTTATAGATAATTATCGTCTGATTCGAAGAGAGCATTGTGTGCGTAGTAGTGAAGTAGTATTTACTTTCGTAAATGTTTTAATTTCAAAATTATTGCTACTAATGATAATCTACAACAAATGTGATTGCAACTTAAGGTGCACAACTTAAATTACATTACATTGACTTATCAGCTGATTCTGTTTCTTTCTTCAAAATTATTTAAATGACAGAACACAAATAGTGGGATTGGAAGAGGTTTGTTCTAATTCTAATGCTCTTACTTGTGGCGTACCGCAAGGTTCTATCGTAGTCCCACTTTTATATGTTATCTATACACATTTACCGGTCCAACTGCTGTATAAGGTCTTGTCTATTGCTGGTATCCGCCAGTCAACCGTAAGAAGCAGTGGTTCCAAACAAGCCACCAACAATGTGCTGTGTATTTTTGTTGACCTATAAGATGCTGTGTATCGTCCTAGGTTAGTTGCAGATTGTTTTCAGACCGCTGATCATATTCATGCCTGACAGTTCGATTTTTGATCATGAGCAATAGGTAGGACCTTATACTACAGTCTTATTCATTCACCTTTCATGAATATATTAGTCGTTGCAATATACTGTAAAGGCTTCACGTTGCTGCGCCTATTTTAATTATGTAGTGGCAGCTCAAATATATTTTTTAAATTGAATTATTTATTTGAACTTTAATATTATATTCTTATTAATAACGGTAGCGCCTTGAGACTCTTTTCAGGGTTAGTTCGATTATATAGTTGCTTATTGATTGCCATTTTATTTTAATAATGACTTTAAATTGTTTAATGACATGAACTGTCACCTTGTACGTCAAACAGTGCTCCACGAACACTTTCAATCAAATATGACAAATTCTATTCACTTCTTAGTGACTCAATATTATATGATAAGTATTTGATTATAGTTAATTACACTTTACTAATTGTCTTTTATTTACTACTGCTTCGATAAGACAAATTAAAAACCCACCTGGACTCCTCTCACTGACACCGCTTCTAATTAACCTCAAGACAGCACTCTTCCTGACTTCCACAGTTCGGATTCCCAGATAGTTCAGCTATGGAGCACTGCTTATTAACAAACAGCTACCAACTTGTCAAACCCCTGGCTCAATGCAGAAATGGTCCCTTTCACGGCAAGTATGCTCCCACAGATGAATCCAAATTAATTTTCTACTCTCTTAGCTTCTACTTTAGCCATCTCTGTTGTCAGTAACCAACAGAATCTCCTGAATCCAGTAATTCCTCCGTCAATTCCTGTATACCGATCTACACGTCCCCCAACAAATCTAGTGATGGGCATAACCGGACAATTTTCATAACCGAATTATTTGCATTCGCATCATATTAATAACCGAATGATTATTTGAATAATCATTCTAATAAATTTATGCTCTTGATTCGTTTCGATTTAGTCAGCCGGTTTGCCGGTTGGTGGTTCACAGTCATCTGCATCGACATCGGTTCCCCGTCATCTGCATCGACATCGGTTCACCGTCATCTGCATCGACATCGTAACTTGCAGATAGCAGAGGAACCAAAACATAATATGTATGGTCGGCGCCTTAGAAATCGGGACACGTAATATGTTCTTCTAGTCTTTGGAGTATTCTTGCTCCGGTTACTTCATTAATGTGAGATGGCATTTCATGATTGACAAACAATAAACAATCTGACGTAACAATTAAAACCATAATAACTGTAAAAACCCAGTTTATACTTACACTTAAAAAATACATGCAAAATATATCATAATAGTGTGTAGTGCCCGATTTCTAAGGCGCCGACCGTACATTATGTGTTATGTATTGGAAATTAAGAGGTATTTATTAAGAAGTGTAGAAAGAAAGAAATATGCCAGACTGCTTGCTAATCGCAATAAAAAGTGGTAAAACGTTTATCTTTATCGATCGGGCGGGTTAAAGGCGCCGCCTCTTGTTTTAAACCTTTGGAGATGTAAGCAAATAAAAAATTGTTTTATAGCTTGATGCGTTTGCAGTTTTCAGACGTTCAGGTTTCAGGTCCCCAGAATTTGATAATGTTTATGATAGGAGGTAGTTACGCGATAACCAAATGGTGTTTTCAATACAACCTGCTTTGTTTATGAGTTATGACGTATTTATATTTACAGAATTTTGAGCACTGCCTAGGTCGCTGAGATATGGCACATAGTACCTTTGAATAGAGGTTTTATATTCAAAGCGTAGTACGTATCAGCATGGGGTTATTTTTCATTCAAATACTTGGAACGAAAACCGAGTTACATAGGTTATTTCAATAACCGGATAACCGGTTATTTTTCATTCGAATAGGCCCATCACTAAACAAATGCAGCAATCAACGACCCTCCAATCAATGTAACTTCTTATCAATTGTAGTATTAAAATTAAATCAATTCTATCCAAATCGTATTATAATATTCTTGCTTCTTATTCTTGCTAGTATCTAGTTAAACAATATTCCAAATTATCTTCAGTAACTGTTATCTTCTCATTTTCCAAATAAAATTTAAGTAAACAGGGTTAAATTTCCACTTTTTATTGCTACCAAAATACGAAATTACATGTTGTTTTAATTTGTTATTGTTTTCAATAATCATAACAACATTTTCCTAAATGCTATGTTACAATTATTCATGCCCTTTACAAAATAAACTTATTTGAGTTCTACCTACTTCATTATATTATTTTGTCACATGTAACATGAGCTTGTCTTTAACTTCTAACTTTCAAAACCACTACAGAATACTCAAGTGCTATACCTTTCAACTTAAATTGCATCAAATTCAAATTCTATTAATGACTTTTATTCAAACAGCCAATTCTTTTTAAACGATTCTAAGTTGATTATTTTGATCTTCCAAATTTTATATTTACATTAATATTCATCCAAAACTGTTCTTTAGGTATCATAACAATACATACGTATGCTGATACTACTCAGTTATATCAATTTTTCTTTATTAATGATCTTCAATGTGAACTACGAAACATTATAATATAATGTTGAGGCTTTCGCGGTTACTCAAATTGTCAGAGCAACTTTGACTCTGATTATGCAAGCTGCAATGTCCTGCGAAACGTTGCTCTACAGGGTGGTCCTTAATGATATGCGAATATTTAAGGGTGCGAATCTGCATGAAAAATTAATGATAGTTTGCTTTATAAACTATGGTCCAAAAACTTTTAGAGAAAAATGAAAATTAATTAATATTTTCGAAACCGTTTGAGATATTTTAGTGATATTTAGTAAGTAGCGACAGTTATAAAGGTGCATATTTTTCAATACAAAAATAATTTTCAGTTTTAACAGTGCGTACGTACGGGCAGTGACTTTGATATTTTTGAAGAAAAAAATGGTACGCCAATGGTTTTTTCTCTAGAGCTGTCTTGAGTTGTTGTCCTGCGATGCGCCGATTTTATAATTTTGTTAATTAAAAAAAATTAAGTCCAAATATTTCACGTACAAAGCCGAAGAGGGGTAGTCTCCCAAACGGTAGTAGGTTAGGTTTATTATAATTAGCTATTGTATAGACCTAGCTGAATAAATTGAAATTCATTCAACATTCATTCGGGAGTACCGTCTTTCGCTGGTGATTTTGCTGAAGAGCATATCTTTGGCCTACTTTGCCGGGTTAGTCTCACTTCAAGACTACTGAAGATCACAGCTTAGCTGTCAAAAACGTATTAGCGTTTGTTAAATATTTGTGTGGTTAGGGGTTTTAAAGAATTGTATCTGATTCAAACCCATAGGCTCCAGCGCTGTTCTACAATGAATAAAGTAACAGACATTTTCCGAATGATTAAAATCAGGAAGCTTTCATATTCGAACATATAAGAAACCCAGGAAAATGCAATCTCTTGGATCTCATAATGCAGGAAAACATCAACAGCAAACGAGTCCTGGAAGATGAAGAATATCGTGGTTCAAAAATCTACTCCAATGGTTTGGTCAATCATCTACGGAATTATTTAGAACGGAAGTCAACAGAGTGATTATTGCAAACATGATCGTTAACGTTTGATAGTGGACATGGCACCATTTTGACAGTACTGCACGATAAATTAGGTACGAGTAATGTTTTAGCAAATTGAGTTCCCCGATTGTTGTCTCCCGAGCAAAAGATGCGTGGACAGCAAACTTGTGAAAACAATTTTCGAACTTTCTAATATGGTTAGTAACTGGTGATAAGACTTGGGTACATCACTGGGATCCCGAAAATAAAAACTAGAGTCCTTGCAATGGGTTCATAAAGAGTCTTCTCACCAAATCTTTAGCTGGAAAAACTCATTGTAAAATTTTTTTAACATACCTACAAAGTATTCTTTTGATTGAATATATTGCTAAAGGATTTATCATCAACGTAAAAACCTACGATGATATTCTCAAGAAGCTAGATCAGTATTTCAGTCACGGAAGATTTATTTATCACATCAAATTTTAATTAATTAGAATTATTTGTGTGGCTAACAATAAAAAAGGCTATCGTGATGGAATGCAATGTGAAGTTCTCTCTACTTCCCTTGCTTTAACATAATTGTAAATAAAATAATAAGAATATATTTTTAAAAGTTATTTATTTAATAATATCCGTGAGCTGAAATTTTGAACCCCTAACTTATAAAATAAACAATGGCTCGTTGGGTGCATTCTCCTACTAACTCCACGTATTTACGCCACTTGTCTGGCAACTTTATAATACAATTAAAATAGAAGTCTTTTGACTGGTTGCGCAATCAGTGTTACGCAAGATTTTTCACTTGATCATCGAACCACTTATCCACTCGGTTTTGATAAAAATGGGGACATGGCGTATAGAATTGTCTTGGATGGGTTTCTTCGATTTTGAAGGTACGTTCTGGTTCATATTACGGCAACACAAAATTCAGGCTTAATAATGCAAATAAATTGGATGTCAAATAGTGTTAAGTGGCTAAAGCATAGTTACAATCATTATAAGTAATTTTAGTGATAAGTAATCACAAGTTTTTGATTGTTGAAGAAAGTAATCATAGCGCCTCCTATTGTGTTGAAAAAAGGGGCGCGATGAAACGGAAATCTATGTATAAATTATTTCCAAGAGTTACAGAATGCAATCTAGCGTATAGATACGTCAGCTTATAAGTCTATTCTGCATGAATAATGGAATTGGAATTGACTCAGCTTCTGCATGAACGATTACACGAAAAATGCATTGGAAGATAACGAAATTTTATGGATGAACGGGAGACTGCGTCCTGCCAACAAAGTGTTAAATAAACAACGGAACGTGTCTTGCCGAGCTGAATTTCGTTAGTATTCTAGCAGCCAGAGGCGGCTGATTTTTAATTTGAAATATGACATAGCCGATTTGTTCATGATTATAGAAGTACATACTTGTGAAAGATATTTGGTAAGTAGGCGTATAATATAGTTATGTACAGGTTACAGAAAGTAGAAATCTTGTATATAGTTTACTAAGAGTTGGGCAAACAGCCTGATTTGACATACATTTTTGATCCAAATTAGATATTTGACATATGTCGAACAAAGAGGTTATGGGAACCAACCTTGCTAACTCGCCTTTGATGGGAGAGTTTTCAGAGTATTGAGTATTCGTAGGATCTCTAGAACCGACTATTAGGAATATACGGCCGATTTAGTTATGATTTAGATTTGCATGTGTGAAACTATCGGTCATAACATGTTACAAAATATGCAGAAACGGCACTTTTATCACACATGCCTTGCAAAAAGTGATCCAAACCAATCAAAATGTATCCCGTTGTTTGCCCAACTCTTAGTAACCTATATACAGGGACTCTAACAGAAAGTAGATTGGGGCGCGGTGAAAATCGGAACTAATGTTAGAATCTAGTAATTTTCAAGTTTCGTATTGGTAACATTTTTACATCTATCATATTGACATTAAATTGTTAACCTTATTTAAGCTAAATGGCACAATAAATCAGAGGCGTACGCAACATTGTGGTATGGTGTATTATCATTTCTTGAATGTTAATAGGATTGCGAAATAATGGTGTTAAGTTGAATAACCAGGCTCTGCTAAACCTTCTATCCAGCAACAGCAATTTCCACACTTTAAAACACAAAGAATCTGTCATATGACGGTAGTCACTGCGCAAACGAAATCCCTCTACCCACCGTTGCTGTTTACTTGTCATTTAATATATAACCTAACTTTCTAATGTCTTTGACAACTTTCCACATATTGCCAATTCATCAAATATGATCACAGCGCCTTTCATGACCTACCTTGACACCCAATCTACTTTCTGTGACCTGTACTATGATCAATCTAGAAGTTAATTGAGATAAAATATCAACCCTGAGAGCTTACAGACAAATTTTACAAATGTACTTTTTTCCGAATTTCCTTAGTTGCATAAATTGTCTGTAACTAAATTGAACCCATTGATAATTTTGGCGGTTGTATACTATCTTTGTACTTGAACAATTAAAAATGTTGCAGGTTAATTGATTGGGGCACACATTGATTTTTTAGAAGACAACAACATCTACTGATTCAAGTGCGTTCAAATAAAATTGCTTCTGCTTTATATTGAAACTGTAAAGATAAGCTGCGTCATATTTTAACAATAAGAAAATAATTCTGAAAGCCATTGATACATTTTGAAAAAAAGGTGTGAAAGATATAAAAATATTCAAATAGCCCCTCTGAATATGTTTCCTGTCCAATATAGAGAGATATTCCTGAGGGACCGTAGAGACAACAATAAATGGAAAGATATGTACTCCTAATTGTACATAATTGAACTGCTCCAGACCTCAAGCACTATAAGATTTAAAAAAGAAATTGACATGTGAAGACAAATTCCTTTATATCGACGAATAACTATACATACGGACACGAGACTCAAAATTTACCATATATCTAACATATTATTTAATAATAATACTAGTCAAGCAACAATGCTAGTACTAGATGTAAATCGAGTTCGCAATTGTTTAAATAATTAATATTTACTCCAAGCCGTCTAGGCTAAAACTCACCACAAGATAACAAAGAAACGATAAACATGACCTGAAATTAAACACAAAAAATACAATGTCGACAAGCTTTCCGAAGGGAGAACCAAATCCTGTACAGAAACAGATTAAGTAAAGAACTAAAAGAAAAATATAAAGATAAACCTATAGAATTATACTAAGTAATTAGAGAGAAGAGGACGTGCACTAAACCGCAAAGAGGGATTAGGAGAATAACAAACCAGGAAAGTATGAAAAAAAAAATGTTGCTGGATACTCTGCAACAGTCCAATCAATATTATGCAAAATCATGCAAACACGACTCACAAGGATACAAGAATGCCCTTGCTACATTTGCATTCATTTTTATTGTCAAAGCTTGCACAATATTTTAAGAAGTTATGTTATCGCAAGACGGCCGCTGGAACATTTTCAGGAACGAGATATTTGTAAATATTACGAAAAGGCTACGAGTCTGTAGCGGCGGCTGCTCTAAAAAATGTGAGCCCTCACGTAACGTTGAAACTGCTTTATTGCCGATTTGCCCGTAATTCCCATACGGAACTGGGTTTCGGAGAGCCCACAGCAGCTGTTAGCTGCTTTTGCATACGATACGAGTGAATGTGTTGACACATAAGTCATATTATGCTGACATACTTCTTGATATTGTTTTACATATCTTAAGCGGATCTCATTACTGACACCTTGTTATATTATAACGGTGAATAGATAATAATAGTATAAACACTACTAGTTATGTTGAGAAAGTGTGGCTGGTTTGAGCACGAGCGTCAGCGAGTTTTCTAATGCGTTACGTATACTATTTTATCGTATTTCATAAAAAATGTAAAATATTAAATTTTTACATAAAAGTGACACTAAATGTCAAAACATAACCAAGCTGAGCAGAACTCGTTTCTATGTATTAAAGCGCAAGCAGCTCCATTGATGTCATGCGTTCGGCAGTACTGCAGTGTAAATGTTAACGAAGTGTAACTAATTGGAGAAAAAGGAGGAGGTCATGCCAGGAACTATAGAAAAGGGTGCAGACAAAGAGGTATGTGTACGAGAGTTGGGAAAGACGATTTCATGGATAGGCTAACATGGACGTTGAAAATTGGAAGGCGACCGCATTTGTTATAGTACCTGATATTTACTTACACACTACACACGTGTCATACCGAAAGGCGTAACAAACATCGCAGCTGTGCGTTAGTGACTTTAGAGAGCTGGAATGGAATCCTACCATAAGTAAATATTCAAACTTTCAAAATGGTGCGAAAATGTATATAGGAAAACGTAGATGATGTAAAAAAATAACAGAAGTCTATGTTAGTGTAGTGTAGTAATAAATTTTATATTTAAAAAAATGATGCACATTACTTTGGTATAAACCTCATTTATAATTATTATGTACTTTTCTAGAATATTAACTAAGAAATACTAACAAATTCTACAACAAACGAAATGTTGTAGGTACTCTATAGGTGCCAAGTTTATCACTGGCTGCATAAGAATCTAATTAAGGCCTTCATTTTTTAATGAAATATATCAACTGCCTCGTAGAATGCAATTGGTAATTTGTAATTTCTGATCACTGAAAGGTAGCAGAAACTTTCGTATTTATTATATTAAATTGTGCATTATTAAAATGTCTCGAATATATACAGTGTCCGCCAAAAAGTCGGCATAATATGGGAAAAAAATTTATTTTGATAAAAAAAAAAGATTTTACTTCAATAATTGTGCTTGTCTAAAAACCTATTTAGCCCCTATTATATATACCGAGTGATTTATACTTCCTTAGAAAATTGAGTTTTTCGAAATTGTCAAAATCCGAAAAGTGCTATTTTTCGGAAACTAAGAAAGATTTCAATGAATTTTTTTTAAAGAGTGTTATTTGTAGCAAACTGAACAATCGCAAGGCCAGAAAACCCCTATTTTTTTTAACTTTAGCTAAAAATAAATTTTTCAATTTTTTAAATATTTTCAAAATTTCACATATCAAGACTTAATAGTAAAATTTTTGTATGTGAAGACTTTAATAGTATATTACATACCGAGGTGGGAAGTGTTTCATTACTGTCGAGAGATTAGGCAGTTTACCGAGACGCGTAGCGTCGAGGTTAACTTTATCTCGAGAAAGGGATGAAACTTTCCACCGTGGTATGTATACTATTTTATTGGCAATCATCTAATTTTATAAATAACTACAATTGAATTCTGAATAATAGATATCTTGATGTAGCTAATATTTTTGTTACCATGAAAACAACCCACTCAATGTTTTGTTACCATGGAAACACCCCACTCTTCAGGTATGTAATATTTTTCGGGGTATGTAATAATTTCCTGGCTAGTTTCAAGTAATCATCTAGTTCCCAGCTGTTGTCATGTCATGAAATTGACACATTACAATGTGATTGCGAATAAAGATTATAATTGGAAAAAATAATATAAAATGTTAAGTACTTCTTTAGATTTTTAATTATTTACCGAAAAGTAGTATGTTGGCATAATTTTTTCGTTTTTTATGCAAGGTGCTTTTTAAGAGAGATATTTTTCAATTCTAATTAATATCTATTTAAATGGCTTCAAGAAACTCTAATCCAGCTATGTAATGAATTACTGTTACAAAATCCTGTAAATGAATTACTGTTACAAAAGGGGTGGGATGGAAGGGGGGGGGACGGGACGGGGACGGGGACGGGGATAGGATGGGATGGAATGACATTATTTAATACACAAATAACGAACCTTGCGCGAACGAAGTCGCGGGTAACAGCTAATATTGTAATAAATAATACGTCAAAATCAGTGCCCGATTTAAATGTGAATTTATAAATACATCAATTTTGCAAAATGGGACAAAACCCAGCTTTATATAGAGAGATATTGTAGTAATATCAATTAGAGTATGGGACGGACGACTTTGGGCGATGATACATTGGTAGTATTGATAATTTAAGGTTCAAAAATATACAAGACTAGTGAATTATTTGCATTAATTACGCTTCGCCCCCGCTAGTTACGCAGGTAAAGGTAAAGGTTCAGGGTTATTTCAATTCCCCCAACTGGGGGGCGGGCTGCTATAGGGATCTTCCGTCCCTCTTCAGCCAAGAACGGGAAACTCGGGATGGGTGAGAAAAGGGAGGGGTGGAGACTGGAAGAAAGGTCAGGAAAGGTGGAGAAATACTGCCCCGGAATTCGCCTCAGAGAAGGTACTCTGTTGACTTAGGAAAACCACCTGAAAACCTGAATCAAGGCAGGCGGCCGCAGGAATCGAACCCACGACCTCCCGAATGTTAAGTGGACGTGCTACGCACTAAGCCACGGAGCTCGGTCGCGCTAGTTACACGATTTAATTAAATTAAATATAAAATGTGTCTTAATCCAAACGGGGATAAATACAGTGCCTTTATATAGACAGTGGCGACAATGGGGTGTCCTATTTTGATTGGCTTTCTAGATCACGTGGTTTAGCCGCCATGTTGATGCTAAATCACCTGTGATTCGTGTTATACTTTTGGCAGTACTGAAGTGTATTGTCAGTCTATGTCAAATTCGAGGTTAGCAGGTTCGGTTTGCGTCAGTTTTGACACAAACTGACGCAAATCTTAACCTGCAAATCTCAAATGTTTTCAGTACTGCCAAACGTAAAACACGTATCACAGTCGACTCTGATCACGGATTTAAATAAACACCCGTTAGAAATTTGCATAAATATGGCGGCGGGGGTGTGGCTTAGTTGTATTGTCGCCACTGTCTATATAAAGGCACTGTAGGGATAAATAACCGGCAACGCCATCTCGTTTGTGGTGGCCGCACTAAAGTGAAGTGTGGGCCTGCTGGTAGTTCGCTGTACGTTGGCGTGTTGTACCTGGTGTGCGGTCACGACGGTAGGTGGCACTGGTGGTGGCCGAGCTACGTTTCACTTCGTTAATTACACGAATTAATTAAAACTTTACTTTTTCGTACTTTTTTTGAAAATAAAACCGGCCTACGATCTAAGTCTAAGAATTAGCAAAATTTTAAGCTAGCATACAATTTCATAGGTCCAGTATCTTCGGAGGAGATAGCGAACAAACATACAAAGAAAGAGACCACCGATTTTATGGTATAGATAGAAATTAGAAATTAGAGCAAACCAATGGTAACAAACTTTAACAGCCGCTAGTGCACACTAGTAAAAAGCCGTGTTAACTCAGGCAACAAGGTTAGCATATACACGTGTGCATTATGATAAAGCATGAAAACAGTTCCAGTGATGCATCTGACTTAATCTAGTGTTTATATTTGTCCAATAAGTGTACAATCAAGGGTAATAGTGTTTACATGGTAAAATTTTTGAAAATAGGGTGTTACAAAATTTTTGAAAAACGAGCCTTAAAGTATCTTTTTGGTTGCATTGCATGTAAACAAAACAATCATACACAATTGACGTCCACCGCAGCTATGATTTTAGAGTTAACGTGGGTTTCTGCGCATCTAGATACGGTAAAATGATTATAAGATTTTTAGCTTTCAGACACCCTTTAACAAAAAAAGCTTTGTAGTAATAAAGGGGGTCTGCTGAAACGCTAATTACGTAATCCCTCGTTCAGTCGACTTTTGGAGGTATAAAGAAAATTGATATTGACGACTTCGAGTTTTCACGTTTCAAAGCGCCAAGTACAACATTTAACTTGTTTGATGGCAACGGTGGTTTTAATATTCGAAAGAAAATTCTTGAAATTATAGAAAATTTAAAAAAATATGTATCGGCCAAAAAATGTAAGACAATGCTAGGTGCATTAAACATTTTACAGCGCTCACTTTTATTAAAGTAGTCCGCTTCGCGTCGTGCTTCAAAAACTAAAATCTTGCGCTGTAAGATGAAACCTGCTGCAGAACGACGTTATAATAATATAGGATACAGAAATTTGCAAACTTAATTTGTTGTGGTTAACAACTATCATTTTAATATTTCCAGTGTTGATGTCTATTGTATTGGTGTATGACATGCTCCACGTGACCACCACCCCTTTGCAAGCATAGTTCCCTTCCAAGCATTTTTGAAGATTGCCTACATAGGTAATTTCTAAATAGAGGTTGACGTAAATTTTGGAAGAACTGTACGATCGCCCTCTCAATTTCGCAGTTGCGACTAACTGGGAGATTTTCATTGAAAATGTTGTTTTCCATCGGTCCCATTCTATAGAAATTGAAATTTAACGTACTTGATACTTGGTCCGTTATTTCTGCCTTGTTCGTATGGACGGTTATAGAGGTTGCAAATAAAATGATTTTGCTCGGTAGTAAACATTTTGTTTAACACGGTTATTGCATACTTTTAACGAGAAGGCCTCGACAAAAGATCGGGTTGACATTTGCAGCAATTGTCATTTAAATTGCAACTGATACGATGCTCTTAATTTTGGTATCCTATATTTATTATCATATTGTATAAGCACATTTGGAAAGAAGAGTAAAAAAAGTATTTAGGACTATCCGTGTTTGTCATATTCTCCAATAACAACGTTGGTTGTCATATTGAAAACGTAGAGTTGATGTTAAAAAAATCTGGAGTGATACACGCACACAACTTCCTTGTATAGTGATCTTATATAATTAGCCAAAAAATTATTTTTTAATTTTTAAGCATTTGTCAAAAATTAAAAATTCTACAAAAACCGTACAAAATAGAGCGTTAGTTGAAAAGACAAATTTTCTCTAAACTTTTAATCTAAATTCAAAAATGTAATAATATAGCGGGTGTTCTTTTTAACATAGGACCTAATAAAAAAACAAAAGCAACCTATTTTAGAGGTATTCAACTGGAAAATCACCTGTCTCACATCAATACACATTAAAAATGTAATAAGAATGTAAAAGTTTGAAAAAAATCGTTAAAGCCGTTTTTGAAAAAAAACGAAAAAAAACTGAAAAATCAGCAGTGGAGTAAACATCATACTTCCGGTTATGCGATTTTCTTCAAAAGTTTGCTTTCGCATCTAGATAATACACAAAACTTACATATAACTTATATAAGTTTCATACCTCTTTTCGTTTTTGAGATATTCTGTTTACAGGCACACAGACACACAAACAGACAGACAGACAGACCAATGAACAAAAACATGTTTTTTGGGTTCAGGAGACTCTAGAACGTGAAGATCTATTCAAAACTAATTTTTGGGGAAACGTGGAAAGTATACATGGTTTAATACTGACAACAATACGTTGTCAACCTCTAAACACGTGTCTTATATCATTCATATGAAACTGGGCTGTCAAGAGAATTCCCGAATGGTTCAATGCTGATCGGTGATTAGAATCACATCCATATCGAAGGTTTTCTTAAAGAGAATGGTGACTAATGTTTGCATCAGCCAGTTACAATGCACGAAACTTCAATTCGCCGCTATGATTCGAAGAGAGAACAGTAAGCAATAGAGTGTAATCATTCCGATTGTCCCTGTTTGAAAAATTGTCAGTAAAGTTGATAATCTTGAATTTTAAAGGATAAAGAATGCGTAATTATGATTTACTATCCCGGATTGAGCTTTGTATCGATGAGAATATCATTCTTGCTCACAGATCTTGTACATTACAAGTATTTCATGCCCCCAGTCACACTCAGTGGACAAATATTGCCACAGACAGATTCAATTAAATACCTGGGTATGCACCTAGATAGGGGATTAACATTTAGATCACACATCTTCAACAAAAGAAAACAACTTCGACTAAAGGGTTGGTTATTTGAGGGCACTGATTAGACTAGAATTATTAATTTATATATCATTTTATTTAACATTATTTTAAGGTATATTTTTATTATTTTTAATTATTTTTATTTGTAATTCTTCGTGGGTGACTGGGTATTGCAGGTATTGCGCATTGCAGCTATATTGTATGGTTGGCTAGTTTCGTTTTTTTTTAAAATTTTGAAATTTGTATTATGTTGTTATTTTTGGTTCATATGCTTGGTGATTTGTCATTGTTTTTCATTTGTTCATTTTTTTATTTTTTTTCTTACTGCGGTGGTAATAGGGTTGCCATAGGGCCCTTGACTTAAATCGGGTGCTCGGTAGAAGAAAGCGGGAAAACAGGCGTTTTCGTCAAGTAAAATCGGGACGAAATAAAATATATGCTTATACAGAGAGATTTTCTTTACTACGAACACGGCAGACGATATGTCGAATTTACAAATGCCGAGAATTTGACGTTGACAGTTTGTCAGTAGCTAATATCTGCTGTCATTTATATCTTCAAATCGAGAACTACGAAGTAACGGAACAGTACAAATTGTAAAATGATATTATCGGGGTACACCGGTACACATCGTCATCAACGTTACATGGAGTTATTTCAAATTTAGGAAACTTTGGATGTGTTTCTCCCCAAAAGGACAGAAGGCCTAATGTTCCCAACGAAGACAGGATCTAAAAAAGGTTTGTATTACCACTAATGACTATCCAGATTATTCATTCAAGTAAATTGCAGAACTAATAGATTTAGCTGCGATATTCTTTCCGATGGCCATTTCAAAAGTATGGAATTTTGTGAAACTGTGACAGAAATGCCGAAAACTACCTCTGGAAAGTAATTTTCACTACAACTAACGATTTGAAGAACTGCGTTCAAAAATTAAAAGTTCAGAGTACTAGCACTAATACGGTGGCTAATATGCGGAGAAGTTTCTATGATCGGTTAGGATATTGTTTAGCGCAAGAAGGCAGGCTCTTTGAACACCAGCTAATTTAAACTTCTTAAATTTTGTTGTTTGAAATAAAAATAATTTTACTTTTGTGTACATCTTTTTTTACTATGAGTTAGTGTGTTCGGAAGAAATTATTTCTTTCTTCAGAATGCGTTTTACTTTGTGAACTACCTCCTTTTACTATAAACTTTATTGTTACTCTCTAAAAATCCTGTTTTTCAACTCTGAGATTTCATCACAGAATAACACAGTACCTCATACATTCTATCAGTCATATAATAATTAATTAACAAAAATTACACTAAGCGTGGATGCCTCGTCTGCGTTGAATAATTACTTAAACAATCAATGCAGACGACCCGTAGAGTACCTTAGATCGACGGTGCATCGGTCTTGGCTTATTTTTAGGCAATCGTAAATTCGCCTTGATTCACTAGTGTTCGCAGTTCATGAATTTTCACATATAATCTCATAAGAGCATTAATTCTTTCCGGAAATTTTTTTGAGTGCGTTTCAACAACGTCGTATTAATTTGCCCAAGCGGTACGCGAGGGTAAATTAGGACGTTGTTGCATGCACGAAAAATAATTTGCGGATATGAATTAATGCTCGAATGCAGATTCGGTAAGAATAATCGTAACGACACAAACCCTAAAAAGAAGAGTAGAATAGGGCCACTTTTCCCCCACCACTTTTAATTGATTCGCGGATTCGCGGTTTAATTCGCGGATTTCGCGGTTTTATTCGCGGATTGACCCAATTAATTTCGCGGTTTGATCTAATTAATTTCGCGGTTTGATCTAATTAATTTCGCGGTTTGATCTAATTAATTTCGCGGTTTGATCTAATTAATTTCGCGGTTTGATCTAATTAATTTTCACATGTGCTACTGAATAAATTACGCATTAGCTTCCGATTAAGTTACGCGGCGGCCATCTTGGATTTCTGGCGGGAATATTTGAAATTTGAATTTTTTCAGATTTTTTTCTAAGTTTAATTTGTTGGATTTGAATTTCCCGGGGCGTCGGCCATCTTGGTGCGCGCGCACTTCTCACGGCGGTTGTTTTTAATTTTGAATTTTCGCGGAAATATTTGAAATTCAAACTGATAGAGCCATCTCGCTCTTCGAAGCTGCTGTCTCTCTCTTGCATTCACAGAAGGACTATTTATATTTAAAAAAATCTCAGGCCGACCGAGGATTTGAACGCTCTACGTTCGTGTTGCACAAATTTAACTACACCCATTAGTGCCGCTAGACCACGGAGTGCTACGGGATTTAAAGGGTTTGAACAAAACGCCATTTCGCAGCTCTGAAGTCACGCCGCTCGACTTTTAAACAAATTATTTTTTCGAATATATAAAATATAAGAACGGAATTGTGCCGTCTAGGGCCTTAGAAACTTGTTAATAATTTTAAAAAATTGACTTTGTGACTATTTTTGTTGTAATTCATTCTTTTAATTTTATAATATGAGTGACGCTATCTCACTCAGCCCCATTGATTTTCTACAGTTTTTCTCTACCCAAGATTCTGGTTAATTTCCATTCGCGCAGTGGTTAATTTCCATTCGACCGCAGAAAATTTGAAAAGCTATATGAAATAATTACTTTATTTTATAATTAAAACAGCGAAATCCGCGAATAAATCAGCGAATCCGCGATAATTACTTCATTTTATATAGCGAAATCTGATTCATAAATTTGACCGATGTAAAACGCCTGTCAGAGCCTGCATTGCAAAACACAGGCACCGACATGCTCCGGCTCGAGAGTGGGGTGTCGCTGACGTAATGTTTTCGTACCTGCATAAAAGTGGATGCGGACTCTATAGCGCATCGAATTGCTTCACTCCTAGTCGTCGTGTCAACATCACCAGTTTTACCTAAGATGGATCCTCGAAGTGCTAATAAGTGCCAAGAAAAACCAGGCCCCTACACCAGGAGACCGGCCGCAGAAAAAACAAGTAAGAAAACGCATTTTTTAAATAAAAAACAACACGGTGCACCGTCACAACCACCAGCCATGGACGTGGAGGCCAAGGGGTATTCACCACGTATAGATGCCACCGAGGAGGACCTGCGGGTGTTCATTGAGGAGACGATGCCTTCCTATGACGTAGCACCGATCGTGACGCCTGAGATCCGCCAAACCCGACGGGAAAAGAAACGGTTATTATGCGACCTCACTGTGCCTTTAAACAATAGCGCCAGCAAAGTTGTTCATTTGGGCTTGGATCCTTATAAACAATTTTCGCCTGTTGCAAGAATTCTGAAGACCGACATTGGTGCTGGTGTTTCCTTCACAGCCGAGACGTTCATGGTTTTTGTGGAGGCGCTACCGGACATATTTGTGATGGCCAAGCAGGGGACTTTCAGATATGAATTAACCGAGCACACAGTGGAGTACGTGAACAATGATACCTGCAGAATTATTACAAAGGACCCCGAGAACAAGTTTACTCTTTACGTAACGTATGAAACACTATCAAATTTATTGCCGATGTACAACTTGATGGTTGTGAAAATAAATGACTTGAAACGTGTAAAGTGTAATTTCCAAAATTTTGGTGAAGTGATCGTTGACAAAGTAATATATGCAGAAAATTTGTGTCTTGATGATTCAATCATTTTTAATACTCTGCGCTGGACTTTCGCTAACGATATTTTATTGTGGGAACTTGTGTTCAAATTTAAAATGTATGTTATTATAGAACTGCAGAAGTTGATTGATACAGATGAGCGCATGAAACCGTACATGTCCTAGTTTATATGAAATATTGTATGAAAATGTAAATAAAAATGTTTTAAAACTGTATTTCTTTTTTAATTATACGGCGAGTGTTGGTTTATACATGAGGTAGGTTGGCAGAGTGGTTAAGGCGTCAGACTTAAGATCTGATCTCGAAAGAGATCGTGGGTTCGATTCCCGCACCTACCATGTTTTAATGTATTTATTATGAGCGTGTTTATTTTTTTTAAGTTAGTTTATTCACGACGGTCCTACTGTAATAATCGTTCACTGCATAAAAATGGAGCATCAGTTTTCTCATCCTTTTTCGGCTATTGTGGCAGGCCCCTCAGGATCGGGCAAATCGTTTTTTGTAATAAATTTCTTGAAAAATATGAAAAAACTCTGCAGTGTAAATTTCGCTAAAGTTATTTGGTGTTATGGCGAGTGGCAAAAATTGTACGAAGATTTAAAATCTTTAGTCGAATTTCAACAAGGTCTGCCAGACATGACATCTTTTGAGGGGTCCGAACCCAAACTTTTAATAATCGACGATTTAATGAGGGAGACAAATAGCTCAGTCGTAGACATATTCACCAAGGGGAGCCATCACCACAATCTCAGTGTTTTTTTTATTACGCAAAACATTTTTCACCAAGGAAAAGGACAGCGAGATATTTCCCTAAATACCCATTACATTATTCTTTTCAAAAATCCGCGAGATAGAGCTCAAATAAAGCACTTAACCAGACAGATATGTCCAGAAAACCCGCGATTCCTTCAAGAAGCATACGAGGACGCCACAGCTAGGCCACACGGGTATTTGTTATTCGACTTAAAGCAAAGTACACCTGATATAGCGAGGTATAGAACATCGATTTTTCGCCAAGATGGGGCGTGCTATATTTATATTCCGAAAAAGGGGTATAAAAGCTCGTACACTAACCAATTTACTCTCATTCATTAGTGATGTCTCGATCAGTAATTAGAAATTCGGAGTTGTTGCGTGCTCTACATAAACTCGGACCAAAGGAGCGAAACGCATTATTAAAAGCCGTAGGCGATAAACAAATTCATTGTATCTGCGAGTGCGTGCATAATACCTTAAAAGGAAAAATACCTTTATCGCCTAATCAAAAATCAACGATCTCGAAGCATAAAGCTGTTCTTAGGAGTTTAGTCAAGCCTGGAGAGTCTATAAAAAAGAAGCGTCAAATACTAATACAGAAGGGTGGCGCTTTCCTACCACTAATATTAGCTCCATTAATTACTGGTGTATTGAGTTCTATTTTCAAATAAGATGGAAAATACCCGAAAAATGATGATTGTACCGCCTGAATTCATGCATCGCTTTAAGGATACAGAGAAATCAGAGCAAAATATATTATCACAGCTTGACGACGAAATGCAAAAGGTTTTATCGTCTAAATTAACCGATCACGATAAATGGCTACAGTACAATCAGGTTTTACAAAGGTACCTTCATTTTGCGGATCAAACGAGGCAAGCAATCAAGATACCTATAGAATCGAACAACAGGGGTATTTCAGACGCATATATTTTATCGACGCTCCCTAATACTTTTAAGAAAAACGGTGAAGCCTTTTTACAGCTTCTAAGAACGTCGGATGAAGTGGAGTGGGACGGCAAGGGTACAGTCAGCATAAAAGGTGAAATTTTACCGTCCTCCAACATTATTGATTTAATGCATGATGTTCTAAGACCTAAGAAAACTACAAATCCGCCAGGCCGACACAAGTTCCTCGATTACATTAAAGAGAACAATGTACCTCAAGTGCTATTTGGGGATCCTAAACGTCAAAATGTACCAGACGTAAGTAAATCAGATGTGGAGGGTGACGTCGATCCTAAATCAAAGTTAATAGCGACTGCAACAACGTCCAAGCAAGAGGGTTCAACGCGAAAAACACCGAAAACAACGCAAAGATCGATATCGAAAATAAAGGGTATTTCTGGCTGGGAGCGTCTTAAACTTTAACATAGGAGAATGAATTTGGACGCCATCTATTATGACGCTGCTCACCCTTCAGGCTTCGCCGGCGCAAACTCGTTAATTTCTTCCGTGAAAAATAATCGTCCCAGTGGTGAAGTAAAGGAATGGCTAAAGAAACAGGACGCCTATACTATTCACAAAACTGCAAGAAAAAAATTCCCTAGAAACAAATACATTGTTAGCAACATTTTCGAATTATGGCAAGCTGATCTCTGCGACATGCGCAGTTTAGCCTCACACAACGACGACTATAATTTTATTTTAACCGTAATTGATGTGTTTAGTAAAATGGCCTGGGCGAGGCCTCTTAAATCTAAAACGGCTACTTCAGTAATAAACGCATTTCGTGAAATATTTGCTGAAGCCGGTAACACGCCCATAAATTTACAAACCGATAAAGGCAAAGAATTTGTTGCTAGAGCCGTACAGAATTTTTTCAAACAACACGATATCACGTTTTATGTGACGCAAAACCCTGATGTTAAAGCATCAGTCATTGAGCGTTTCAATATAACATTAAAAACCAGAATGTGGCGCTATTTCACATACTCTAATTCATACAAATACATAGACGTATTACAAAATTTACTGACTTCGTATAACAACCGCCATCATTCAAGCATCAAGATGGCACCCTCCGCAGTAAATGATGGTAATATACTGGAAGTGTGGAACAATCTGTACAGAAAGGGGATGGGAGTCGACAGGAAGCCTAAATATAAAGTGAACCAACATGTAAGAATTAGTAGAACGAAGGACGCGTTCGAGAAAGGATATGAAACTAATTGGAGCGGCGAAGTGTTTATAATTAAAAAAGTGATTCTTAGAAAACCACCTGTGTACGAAATAGTTGATTTAAGCAACGATACGATAGAGGGCGTCTTTTATGAAGAGGAATTACAGCCAGTGACTTTGGATGATAACGCTTTGTTTAAAGTCGAACAAGTGTTAAAAGAAAGAGGACACGGTCAGCGCAAAGAGTACTTTGTAAAGTGGCGCAATTATAACGACAAGTTCAACTCTTGGATTCCTGCAGCTAATCTTCAGCAACTATGAATACAGATGAAGAATTTTATCTAACATTACTTAGCAATAGTTCTATGAGCTATTTTCCAAATAACACCACAGCACAATTCATAACGCAGCTCCCTAAACGAATAAGGTTACCGGGGCAATGGGTTACAGGTATTGCGGAAGTGCAATATCCATGCTCCTTTTTGGCCGTGACAGATACAGAAAATCTAGTCTATTATCGCACAGAAATACCTAAAGTGCAAGCCGGAGAAGAAACGTATACTGAGTTGAAAAAAGTATTGCAAAACGCTAATTCATATTTTAAAAGTGATAGAGAACAAATTTACTATGGTAGCGATGGATGGCACGTAATCTGTATTCAGCCCGGCAATTATGAAAACATTGAACATATTACAGCCGAAATTAACAATCACAGGTTATTAGAAAAGTTGATGAATTTTCAATATAATAGAGTAACAAAACGAGTGTCTCTTGAAATTAAAACGTCGTCATTGAAAATGCTAGGATTTTTACAACGTCTGGCCTTACAACTTGGTTATAAACCTGATATAAATATAGCTGAAGCACCTGTACCAAGCCACCCCGCAAATATCTGGGTTGGTTTACCATCACAAATGTTTATTTGCTGCGATATTGTGGAACCACAGCTTGTAGGAGATGTCTTGGCTCCGCTTCTTCGTATTGTTAACGTGACCTCTGATAATTATAATTACGGTTGCCACAAAGACGCCATATTTTCGCCGACTCATTATATAAATGTCATGAAGAGGGAATTTGAGAATATCGAGATAAATATAAGGACCGAAACATCGGGTGTGATGCCATTCGAGTTTGGAACGTTGAGTTTAAAACTACACTTTAAGAGGATACAGTAGCTGCTATGGATTGTCCTTACCAACAATACTACACCAATCAGGCAGGTCAAGGCATTGGAGCTATCTACAGAGGAGCAGCCTACCAGAGAGGTCATGGTATCGGAAGCTTTTTAGGAGGAATATTTCGTAGTATCCTGCCTCTTTTTAAAACCGGTGCTAAAGTTGTTGGAAAGGAAGCTTTAAGGACAGGCGCTAACATTTTAGGAGATGTTAGTGAAAGTCGACCGCTAAAAGAAGCGTTCCATAACCGTGTACAGGAGGCTGGAAAGAATCTCAAGCGTAAAGCCGACAGAAAAATAGATACTCTAATGGAAGGATCGGGATATAAAAGGCAACGCACTCTGAATTACAATCAGTCTACAAGAAAAATCGCTAAGCAGAAGCCGAGCAAACCCAACTACACCGATATATTTACCAGCAAGTAGTTTTCACAATGGCGTTTTTGCATGCGCAGTCTTGTGAGTGTGTTAAATCAGAGTTAGATTTGTTCGCTCTGCCAGCAACTCAAACCAGTATCGAAAATGGACAATGGATTTTTTACAAACCGCTTTCCTCGCTTAATGACGATGCACCGATTGAATTTATTGTGCCTGGAAACGGTAACGATTATATCGATTTAAGTCAGACCATGTTATACATTACTGCTAAAATTGTTAAACAAGATGATACACCATTAACCGACAAAGATGATGTAGGCCCTGTTAATAATTGGATGCACTCTATGTTTAATCAAGTTGAGGTGTATTTGAATCAGAAGCTTGTGAGCCCGCCAAACAATACATACGCATACCGCTCATACATTGAAACTCTGCTGAATTACGGCAATGGTGCTAAATCAACCCATTTAACATGCACGCTATGGTACAACGACACAGCCAATAACATGGATGACATCACTACGCATAATGAAGGATTTGTAAAGCGGAAATTTTTTACTGCTGCAAGTAAGCAAGTCGAAATGATGGGACATGTGCATTCCGATTTATTCAATCAAGAAAAATTTCTTATAAACGGAGTTGAAATGAAAGTCAAATTTATCAGATCCCGAGATTCTTTCAATTTAATGGCAGACGAAGGATCTACATTCAAAGTGAAAATTAGTGATGCCAGTTTACTAGTGAGAAAAATGAAAATAAATCCGTCTATTTTGTTGGCTCACACCAAAGCTTTGACGACTGCGCCTGCTAAATACCCCATTACAAGATCCGATGTTAAAGTGTTAACTATTCCGGCTGGTGTGCAAAGAAAATCTTTAGATAATATTTTTCTGGGGCAATTACCAAAACGATGCATTGTAGGTTTTGTATCGAATAAAGCATTTAACGGCCATTATGCAGCAAACCCTTTCAATTTTAATAACTACAAAATCAATTATTTCTCCCTATACATCGACGGTCAACAAATTCCTTCAAAACCTCTACAGCCTGATTTCTCTAAGAATGGCATGTACGTTCAAGCATATCACACACTATTCTCGGGTAGCGGTATACACTTCCTCAATGAAGGCAACGCTATAAAACGTGAAGATTACCCTTATGGCTACTGTTTATTTGCTTTTGATTTAACCCCCGATCTGGCTGCAAATGCAACAACACACTGGAACCTTCTTAAAAATGGCGCTCTACGTTTAGAGGTGGGTTTTCAAAACGCGTTAGAAGAAACTATTAATTGTCTAGTTTATGCAGAGTTCGATAACGTCGTAGAAATTGACAAACACAGAAATGTGCTGGTGGATTTTAGTAGTTAAAAACCAACAACAGTTTTTTAAAATTTAGTCATGATCAAACATTTCGTCAGTATGGACAGTGCCTTCGTAGATCTACAAGGGTTCCGTGGTGATAAGAAACAGTTTATTCCGAAAGAAGTGGCTGTTATTTCAGCAGATGGCAACCAGTTAGCAATTTTCGTTTTAAAACCTCCTGCAAAATATGACACTCTACCCTATTTCGTTAAAAAAGGCATAAACTATCTGGAGCATAGACATCACGGTCTAACCTGGGATTCTGGTACTATACATTTTGATGAATTTGAAACCGAGCTAGCACGAGTTCTCAAAAAATTTGAAAAAGTGTACGTTAAGGGCCAAGAAAAGAAGGAGGTTCTAAGTTTTCTGAATAAAATCGTCGTAAATTTGGAGGATCTCGAGTGCCCGTCTTTAAAAGTTTTGCGAAAAACTACTGCTGCCGTACGTTGCCTCAATCACAACATCCGTTCGCCTGTATGTGCATTGGAAAACATACTAATTTTATCCGACTGGTGGCGCAATGAATACACTGGAAGTTCAGAAAATATTGCAAACAATCCCGAGTCTGTTGAATGTGAAACGCTATGTTTTTGCTTCTGATCAACTCCCTACAAGAATTGCAAGACCTGTGGCAATCATCGTCAACACAGATCCAGCAAACCGACCTGGACAACATTGGAATGCAGTGTATATAGACCAATATGGATATGGGGAATACTTTGATTCATACGGCCGCCCTCCAAGCGGTTATCATTTAAAATTTTTACAACAAAATTCAATCAGCTGGTCTCATAATCCAAAAATTTTGCAAGATTTTAGCTCTAACGTTTGCGGCATATACTGTTTAATGTATCTATATTTTAAAATGAATGGTGCATCTATGATAAGTTTTGTAAACCTGTTCACTGATAATTTAGTTTCTAATGACACATATGTAAAAGCACTATATATCCAATACTTCACATTAATAAACTTGTTTAATGTTATTTAGAAAATAAAAACACAAATAGTTTGTAATTAAACATATTTTTATTACACACAAAATATTTAATAAATGTATTTACAATATTCGGTTGTTTTATTTACAAAAATTAACAGCCTCTTAAACCTAGCATGCAAAATAAAACTAACATGCAAATAAAACTAACATGCAATTAAAATCTAACATGCAGTTAAAGTTAGCGCAAATTGAACCATGTGACAATAAGTGCAATATTTAATGTACGTTTTGCGACAGTCGTGGTTAGTTTTCTAAAATGATTGAAATTAAATATTATGAAACCAATTGCCACAAAGCGGGTCTTATGAAATGTGAACACTAACCACACGTCGAAAATACGTACGAACAAATAAGCAATTACATGTAAACATAATGCATAAATCAAAAATTAGTTTAAATACTTTTGTTTTACAAAAATATGTGGCTACAAGTGCAATAAGTTGTTGCATAAAAACATCATAAAAGTTAAAAAAGACAATACAAAATATAAAATATTGTTATAAAAACAGTTGATTATAAAAATAACGAAACTATACGCAATATAGGCACTCATAAAAGTTAAAAAAAAAGACAATACAAAATATAAAATATTGTTATAAAAACAGTTGATTATAAAAAGAACGAAACTGTACGCAATATAAACACTAGTCTGCTTTAAACCCATAAGGTAATGTGTCATAACTATCTTCAACACGCCTACGTTTAGTGTACTGAACCCTATAAATTTTCTTTTCGGGCTTAGATATGACTTGATACATCCCTGTACGGGCAATTTTCCGGTCGGTCTCTACATACGTCGCGGCGGCATTGTCAAGAACCATGCTCTTAAGGGTATCAAAATTTACTTTTTCTGCATTTTTGTAGTTTAAAGTTATGCCTTTTACTTTACATACAAATTCGTAAGCGTTTTTATTGGTCGAGAAAACCTTAAATGCATAGTTTTTAGGCCCGCCGCTAACAAATTCCGTAATAAAGCTACCTGGCCCATATTCCCTCATCTCGTCCGTCATATCCCCCAAAAAATCGCCCACAGGAGGTACCCATTCACCAGGCTTTTGGGTCAGCAATATGGAATCGGTATCAAAATACAAAACGCGCTCCCCTAATTGTTCCAAATATTTATATAATTCAAGTCTTGCATTGGCCGTGGTGTATGCAGCCAATACAACATTGACCGTTTTGAGCGAAACTATTCCCTCCTCAGGTCTATCCCAGATTACGACTATCACCTCCTCATCGACTATCATGATTGAATGAACCTGTATTGAAGGATCAGTTAGCATTTTAAAAAAGTCATAGGAATCTGAAAGAATGCTTGTCTGCATCAAATTCTCCCTTTGCCAAATTTGCCCCAGAATGCATTTAAATTTAATTTTGAACTGTAACGCATGCCAGAATTCAAACAAATTTTATCCTTTTCTAAGGTTACGCCTTCTCGTTCTAAATATTCGGCTAAATATTGATCCTTGGCGTTTTCGTTGCTACACCAAGCAGGCCACCCACTACATTCCTGTTTTGATTTTAAAAAATTATCGACATATCCCGAAAATAGACCGCCTGTTTTAGTGGCCCTGTTATATTGCACAATATCGTACGCCCATATTTCATGAAACTCGAGCACACGGTATCCCAATTGAACAGCTTTTTTTAGTTCATCGGACACATATGTTCCGGTAAACTTGCGCGAGTCTTCTGCATGGATGCAGTCACCAGGGAAGCTGGTTTCGGCACATAACCTGCATAACACAAACATTAATTTGCCATGCATTCGGAGGGGTAAAACTGGATGATAAAGATTTTGAGGCGGCAATACAGTGCATTTAATTAATCCATCGATTGAATCGAGAGGAAACTGTCTACACTCCGCATCACCAACGTATACTTTAGGATGGCCTACAGGATACTTGCCATATTTATTAACGAAAGGATAAAGACTACAAACATCGAAATATTTTATCTGCTCGTTTTCCTGGCATTTATAATGAAGTTTTACAGCATTAGTACGTCCACCGAAAAAACTATCTCGCGGATTTAACGGGGTATTTCTAATAATGTCGTGATTGTTTACAAAATTAGCTGCATTATGATTATATTTCAAAAATAAATTAAATTCGCATTCCCACATTTCTACAAGCGTATAACCTGCCCTTCTAATTCTCGAGGCAGATGCTTCTGTTGCCTCGCGACGAACAAACATTGTATCATTTTTCACGTTTGATAAATCTACGGTTTGGTCAGGGTAGCATTGCTCACAACCCGTGGAAATAGCAACCGTGAAAATTATAAACAGTGTTCGTTTCTGCACAAAAACCATCTACCAAAAGACCTTCAGGCAATCGAACTTCTCTATTATTACTGGCATGTTGAATGGCGATACCTTGCTCGTGTCCTACCCATAAAAGCCATTTAATTGCAATCGTCGACTGCCTATCCCCTAACCTGTAGCCGCCTGGTGGAATAATTGCGATCGTGTTTTCTTTCAAAAAATTTCGCCTGTAAACTAAACTGCAACAGCCGGCTATTGTGTTACACTCTCTAAAAGGATCTACTCCATTTTCTTTGTTATAACGTGTCCAAAACTGTATACAAGCCTTGCGCAATATATCGACATCTTGAATACAGTATTTGACTATTGCTTCTTGCATGTCAAATACTGCGTTCTGAGCGATTTCCGAATTATACCACGCAAGGAAAGTTGCTCGATCCATAAGAGACATTTCATCGGCCATATAGTAATGAGTTGGGGGCAATACTCCAATATAATTTTGATTCTCTAACTTGTTAAATAAATGGGGAAAGTATCCTTTTGTAGCTTCAAAATTAAATGTTTTGGGCAGCTTAGCTAATGCTACAGGCAAAAAATTTAAAGAGTCTATAAATTTAACATTGGGACAGGTGATGCACATTAATTTTGTACCGGTGGCAATAATTTTCGGGGCCCACTTTTTCTGATGTTTGACAATATGCTGCATAATAAAAGAACCATCATATCCCTTCATATTATGAGCCAGGGCAAAAACGTTAGCGATATTGGCTAATTTAGAAATATATTCTAGCAAACTTTGAACGGGGTTATTTTTAAACACATGTTGACGAGGGCCGCAAATTCTGCAAGACTGCTCGATATCGCCAAGATTAATACAAGAATTGCAAACATTTTGTGCTACGCATAAATTTGGTTCGTGCACAAAAACATTATCTAAACCTTCCAAAGCTGTCTCCTGCCTTGCCTCAAAATCATAAAAAACGAAAATAAACTTTTTAGGCAATTTAGGACTCTTTTTCTTTGCCATATAACATAAATGGCGGGTTGGCATTTCTTTCGCGCAGGTATGACAATATTTCACGCCGCACGTATGACTTTTCTTGCTGTTTTGCCAGTATGTCATGAGGCATACTGTACACCTTTTTAAAGTTTTGCATAATGATTTTCTATGCTCGTCAAAACATTCCTGACCACGAAAATCCCTATGACAATTATTGCAGGCTATTGGGTCCAAAAACAGGTTACAGGGCGGTTTTGAATGGCAACAAGGGCAAATATAAGAGCAGTTTTTGTGGGCCTGTTTATTATTGGTGCGGGATAAACAAAATTCGCAAAAATAACTGGTTGCAAAGGCCGAAGTTAAGCTGGTTATTACATTGTAATGTTGATCCTCTAATAACAAATTTAATATTTTTCTAGTGGATTCCCTGGGCCCCTCGTAATATTTACTGGCGCCAATACGCGAATTATAAACGACAATGGTGTAATTAGCTAGATACAACTGGAATTGTTCCAAGTGTTCTCGCGTGGCCCCATTGATTAGATTAACACCGACATTGGCACAAAGCTCATACGATTTCTGTGTTAGGATTGGGTAACCTGCTTTATAGAGATGCAAATCTGGATCATTATCTACACAAGCTTTGGCCAGAATAAGTGCTCGGGCAAGACAGTAATTGTCATCATTTCTTACAGTTAATATACCATGTTTCCTTCGAGAAAATTCCTCAAAACTAACGCCAGTCATTCTGGTTTTTCCATATCCAACAGGCAAAGTGATTCGGTTTACATGCAATGTCATTTTATCGTGAGCAAAAAACTTAGCGTTAGATTGAAGAATTTTCTCCAAGGTCGACATTACAACACAGGCGTTGAGCTGGTCAACACGGCGGAAAGAAACGCCTATCGGCTTGTCTGCAAAATTGTCATTTCTTAAAACTAAACCTATCTTATCAGAAGCTGCTGCTCCCTTGGTGATATGCGTGATGATCTCATCGAATGCATTCTGTAAATAAGGGTTTCAATAAGTTAAAACGTCTAGCTCACCATATTTCAAAATATTAACTGAGTATATAACGTTGCAAATGTTTGAAATATTAAACTATCAATTTCAAAATTTGTAAAACCGAGCTAAAACTACAGCAATGAATTTAGAGTATGTGACTAAAAAATAAACTATAAATCCATTTAAAATCCATAAATAACTTGCGGCGTAAATTTAGAGTGGTTGTTTTCAATACACAATATTTATAGTAATACTTACACGAAGCCATATGACAGGGTTACTCGTCGCAGCCTCTATCTCATTGAATTTGAAGGTCAAGGTGAGAGCTTCAGTGTTGAACTTCTTTATAATCTTGCGACCTTCGCTCATCAACGTAATATACTGAAGCTGTTTCACCGACGACGGTTTTGCAGGAACCGACATGTCCGCAGAGGTCGATGGCTTTGGGTTATTCTGCTGTAAATTAAAAAAGAAGTATGTTACTATCACTTCACCGTAAAATTACTTGTGTGGCCCAAACGGGTTTTTATTTTAGCTTGCATAAACCAAAATTTTCTAATGGTCGATTTAAATATAAAAAAGAAACGAATAACGACAATTCAGTTTTAAACTAATAGGTTTTCAGAATTGTTGCAAAATGTAGGAAACTTTCGCACATTTAAAAAATAGTTCGGCAAAACTTACATGTGCTAACATTTCGCCAATTGCAGAAGTCCTTGGGGTAGGTCGTTGCTGCACCGCATGGACGGTCTCCAACATGGCGGATGAAGTCGATGGCCTTGGATTATTCATTTGCTGTAAATTAAAAAGAAGTATGTTACGAAAATTTCCCGTAAAATTACTTGTGTGGCCCAAACGGGTTTTTATTTTAGTTTGCATAAATCAAAATTTTCTAATGGCTGATTTAAATATAAAAATGACTGGTGTACTTACATTTTCCGATGAAATGACCAGGGGCGATTGACGCGTATCTTCTTCCAAACCACGTTTAGCAGAAGGCCCCGTCGACGTCGATGCTCCATCCTGCAATTGTAATTTATATTAGCTTTTTTAAGTAACGGGGCTATGTGCTATTTTAAATCGACTAACGACAAATGAGTTTTAAACTAATAGGTTTTCGGAATTGTTGCTGCAAAATGTAGGAAACTTTCGCACATTTAATAATTTTCTAAAAATAGGAAATATATTTTTACTTACCGATAGGGAGGCAAACGACTGCTTGGCCCGAATTCTTCCGACGGCTTGACACAACTCGAAATAAGTATGAAAATACGACGGTTCCAGAACTACGCCCTCGTTAGTTAGTTTATGTTGAATTATTTTAAAGGCTAGTAAAACAAATTCCTCATTTGTATATAGCCCGTTCTTGAAATAATCAAGAATTTGGTAGACGGTTAACTCGGATGTGTTCATCGTTGCAGATGAAAAAGCAATTCACACACACTGTAGCACTTACACTCACGCTTTCAAAAGATAGCTGGCACTTGCACTACGATGCGTCTTCAGGTGAGGAATGTGGCGGAATGAACGAGGTATGCTCGTCTTGTAGTGATTTAGGCAGGAGAAAGCGGTTCGCGAAAGCGCTGGAGGGCAAACCGTTACGTTTCACTGCAACAAACAAAGGAGCCTCGTCACCAAGGTTGTTTAAATGAACAAAACACATGTCTCGACCTGTTTTAAAAGTTTACAACGATCAAATTTATGAATCAGCTTTCGCTATATAAAATGAAGTAATTATAGCGGATTCGCTGCTTTATTCGCGGATTTCGCTGTTTTAATTATAAAAATAAAGTAATTATTTCATATAGCTTTTCAAATTATGCGCGGTTGAATGGAAATTAACCAGAAACTTGGGACAACGACTATATTGCAAATTATAAAATTATTATTAGTAGCAAAGCTGTTACATATATAATTTTTTTAAAAATTGTGTCTGCCTGTATAGCTTTTCAAATTTTCTGCGGTCGAATGGAAATTAACCACTGCGCGAATGGAAATTAACCAGAATCTTGGGTAGAGAAAAACTGTAGAAAATCAATGGGGCTGAGTGAGATAGCGTCACTCATATTATAAAATTAAAAGAATGAATTACAACAAAAATAGTCACAAAGTCAATTTTTTAAAATTATTAACAAGTTTCTAAGGCCCTAGACGGCACAATTCCGTTCTTATATTTTATATATTCGAAAAAATAATTTGTTTAAAAGTCGAGCGGCGTGACTTCAGAGCTGCGAAATGGCATTTTGTTCAAACCCTTTAAATCCCGTAGCACTCCGTGGTCTAGCGGCACTAATGGGTGTAGTTAAATTTGTGCAACACGAACGTAGAGCGTTCAAATCCTCGGTCGGCCTGAGATTTTTTTAAATATAAATAGTCCTTCTGTGAATGCAAGAGAGAGACAGCAGCTTCGAAGAGCGAGATGGCTCTATCAGTTTGAATTTCAAATATTTCCGCGAAAATTCAAAATTAAAAACAACCGCCGTGAGAAGTGCGCGCGCACCAAGATGGCCGACGCCCCGGGAAATTCAAATCCAACAAATTAAACTTAGAAAAAAATCTGAAAAAATTCAAATTTCAAATATTCCCGCCAGAAATCCAAGATGGCCGCCGCGTAACTTAATCGGAAGCTAATGCGTAATTTATTCAGTAGCACATGTGAAAATTAATTAGATCAAACCGCGAAATTAATTAGATCAAACCGCGAAATTAATTAGATCAAACCGCGAAATTAATTAGATCAAACCGCGAAATTAATTAGATCAAACCGCGAAATTAATTGGGTCAATCCGCGAATAAAACCGCGAAATCCGCGAATTAAACCGCGAATCCGCGAATCAATTAAAAGTGGTGGGGGAAAAGTGGCCCTATTCTACTGGAGAGCTTTAAATTCCCCGAGAGCTATAATCGTGACTAGGCACGTGGTACATACGTTTTAATTCATTTTGATTCTCAAGAGAAGTTTTTTCTTGCAAAGTTCCTCTTTCGCGTTTCTTGAATTATTTTTCTGATACCATCTTATAACCTCGTATACGATTCAAACTTACAGTACCAATAGAAAGTATACCATATTTAGTTAAATATCCCATCAGTGGAATACTGGTAAACCAACAATCAAAGAAAAGTTTATTGTTTACATGCTTTGGTATTATTTGGGCAAGCTTCATCATTATATTACTGCTTGTATCTAAGTCAGGAGCATCTGTACAAACAGTGTTACTTTGAGAGCCAGCAAAAACGTAAAAATTTTAACTAAAATCAGAGACAAATACTTTGTAAACACATTTGTGAGGTTTCTTTGCATTGTATTGTTTGATGGTTGATCTGGATTTAGTAGGAATGATTTGTTCATCTGTTGCAACATTTTCTTCCATTGGAATCAAACTCGATGTGCTCTCTATATTGCTAAGTAGAGGGCTAATCTTGAACAACTTATCATGGCATTCTGTACCTAGAGGTATGTAACTTTCGTTATTGTTAAAATGAAGAAAACGTTTAATTTCCTCCCATCTGTTACACATCATTACGGAAGATACTGTAGGATGGTCCAGATGTGGCGACCAATAATTTCTTGTTTTAGGCAAATTAATAATAGACATATACAAAGAGATGCCCATAAACTGTTCTATTTCATTTCCTGAAAAATTTGCAGGCCGATTTATACACTTCTGGGCACAATATAAATTTGTTTGGCCAGTTATTTCTGATATTATGTCTTTCTTAAATATAAACTTCAAAAAGTGATATGGAGTCTCTAAATCAGCAACTTTTTGTGTCATATTTTGATGACCTACAAATTTTATTTGTTTTTGGATCTTTTTCGAGGTTTCTTGTTCTCCAGGCACCTATACTAAATTTCAAATAAGCATGCAGTACTTGGAACTAAATAGTAATAATAACTATGACCGTGATTGGTCAAAACAAAGTCAGTATTACCAACATCAGAAAATCAAACATTTTTTAAATATTGTCAATTTGACATTAGATATGAATCTTCCTAAAAATATCAAGGAACAACCGATAAATAGTGGATGAAGAAGGCTGGCCTACAACGTTTATTTGAATTATATAGGACGAAATTATTGTAAACACGAGCAGTCACACAAACTTATACAGATTTTCCTAGTGTAAAACTAAGTTTGAGTTCGGAGAGCCATCTACTGTAGGTAAGTTTTTCGTTGTTTTTGGTGTTTTATAGTTGACGAAATGGCACGAAACACAATTTCGTACTTTCACAGAGGGAGAATAGCGACTCTCTTGCAGAATGGATTCACACAAAGAGAAGCTGCAGAAACAAGTGGGGTTTCACAGAGCAACACAAAACCACTCGCTTGCATTGGGTACGAGAAATGATGGCGAGGGCACAAAATTGGAACACAGTTCTGTTTGCGGATGAAACCAAAATTGGTTTAGTAAGCAATTCAAAACGGATACGTGTTTGGAGAGGTTCAGAAAGACATACACGTGTATCTACAGTCCAATCTCGTCTTCCGTTTCAAGGTGGTAGCTTGGTGTTTTGAGCAGACATAATGAGAGGCACTCGGACGCCACTGGTGGGCATCGAAGAGACAATGGCAGAAAACTTTTGTATTCAGAACGTCCTTTCTTGTGTTGTACGTCTATTTCAGGGTGCATTGAGCGAAGATTTCATTTACATGGATGATAATCCAACGTCCCATCGCACCTTTGCAGTTGAAGAATATCTTCAAAAAGAGGATATCACAAATCACAAAGTTGTGGTAGCTCGCAAATTCGGCAGATATAATTCCCATTGAACATGCTTGGGACATGCTAGAAACAGAAACAGTTTACCGTTAACTTTTAGAGATTTGAAAGATGCTGGTGTATGTGTAGACATGTTGTTCAAAGTCTTCCATAAAAATGTTACAAACCATCACAAAAGACAGGTGTTGTAAAGTCTTTACGACAGAGCCAAAGTTGTTTGCTCTAATGATGAAATTTTCAAAAAAGAGAAAGAATTTATTATTAGTGTTTTACAAGATAATGGCTATCCAGAGACTCTTGTTCGGAACATTTTCAATACACGAAACAATGCCACACACATACAAAGAAATGACACTCAAAAGTATAATACTCTAACTCAAAATGCCGGGTGCTTCAAGTAGGACCTACTTTTCGGCTATTGGAAAATACTTAATTTTTCAAAAAAAAACACTAAAGGCAATGCCTCGAAAGTTGGACGGTCATAACCGTAGAACAAAGAAGCTAAGAAAACGGACGATGATTATAGGAACTTCGAACGTTCAGGGAATTTCAAAGAGAATATCCCTTATGCAAATTGAGTTGGAAATTTTCCATGGTAACTGCGAAAATTGATAGTCCGAAATTTACGGGAAAATTTCCACTTATATCACTTTCATCACAAAAAAACAGTAAACTATTAGTACTTAGATATTAGTATCGCAATTTTTTTAATAAAAATGTTTTCTTTACTGTGTTTTTTCATTCGTGATATTCTCTATCAAAATATAATATGGGTTCCGAGTGGTGTAGCTTGAACAAGCGTCCACGTTCGATCAGCAGAGTTAAGCAACGCTGTCTCTGGTCAGAACTTGGATGGGAGTTCTACGGCTGCATCTCTGGGCGCCTCGTGGTACGGCTGTCACGGAAAAAAGTTGGTCCGGCGGTCATACAACATCATGACAGTCGTTAGTGGGGTTGGAAGTCCTCATAACTGCACAGCAACACCTACAATTGGCCTAACGGCTGTTGGCTGAGTGCAAATTAAATAAATAAATAAATAAATAAACAACGCGTGCTTAAAAAAAATTCCTATGGAAATATTTGGAAATATGTTATGCAGCTATTTTTTTTTCAACAAAAGCATTCGTGCATGCCTCCAAGAAAAAATCCCTCCTCCTTCGGAGTCGGGATTTTTTCAGTTGGCATGCACTCATGCACTTATTGAGAAAATGGCTGCAGAACATATTTCCAAATATTTCTGGAAATTTTTCAAGCACTTGTTATATTTCTACCGAAAATACGGGCAATAATATCTGAATGCAAACAACAAAAAAATCGACGTACTATGTATGACAGAAACAAAGAGCAAAGGTCAAAGCACTGAAGTGATTGGCGAATACATACACCTCTGGTCAACGGTTCCCAATCAACAAGAGCTAAAGCATGAGTATCGATACTGATAAAGAAGAAATATCAGCATCTTATACTGAATGTAAAATATGTATCAAAAAGATGTATTAATAATAACTGAACAACTCGACTACAGAAACAGTAATCGTTTCAGCCTATGCGCCTACAGATTAATCCCATATACAGATCAAAGAAAACTCTATGGGACAATAAACAATTAGTTGAATAAAATTAGAAATCGACAACAGTTTATACTTGCTGGTGACTTGAATGCAAGGGCAGGGGTAAAACAAAATAAGGAGTAAAACGATGTAGTTTGACAACACGGAGAACTAGTCTTCAACGATAATAGGAACAGATGAATACACATGTGTAAACAGTACAACCTAAAAATAGGAAAACATTTTTCCAGCACAAATTTACATCGCCAAGGCTAACTATGGATCAAAAATCAATATTAAATTATATGCATTTTAATGATGCTCTCAACTAATAAAGGGTTTAGTGAAAATATAAATAATTAAATAGAGCAAATCACACCACTTAGGGTGCTTCTATTAAATTTGAGAAATGTAAAACTTTGCCTGTCAGTATTTTAGGCTAATCAAAACGAAATGTATTTATGACATTTTAATAAAATGGTTAATTGCCTCTTTCTATATTTCATCGAATTGCAATAATATTCTGGGCATGCTCCGGCAAAACACAAGACTAATCTTTCAGGTTGGATTCAAATTTGAGTTTCATTAGAAATTATTGTTTAGAATATTTGACTTAGAGTAGCTCAGATACGCAATTTTAGTACACCCGCGCTAAAAACGCTTGGATTATTCATAACCTCACAAACTTGACATTTAGACAGAAGGTCGTTAGAACATAAAGCGTTTATTTTACGATTCAAAAGTGAAAATTGTGCAAAGAACCAACAGGTAAATTGAATTAAAAACCCTCGCCTAGCAACAGCTATCTCGATTTTGTTTTTGATGTGACGTAAACGCCGCTAGCAGCTCTCTTTTGTTCCAATTCCTGTGATCGCTTCAAATTTCTGGCAAAACCGCATTTTCTACTGACGCCACGCAATTTATTCGAACTGAGACAGATCTGGACGCTTGGAAACACGCTGGATCTACTCCGAAAAGTGTATTCTTGACGTCCACTAGCTTTCCGGACTCCAATCACTCAAAAAACATTCCAAATCTTACCTCAGAAAGTGTGGCCGATCCTCGCCTACAAGCTGGTTGCAGGTGACGCCGATGGATTTCCTCGCTTGAAGTCGCTTCCCTGGCAGCAAATCTTGTTTGGGGATGCTCTTACACACCTCCCTAGGCTGTTGAACTGGAGATCCCTGGCTTCTGCAGCTCAAATGGGCCGCTGTCGATGTTCGAAATCTCCAGGTGCTCGGTGCCGTTCCACAGCCGAAGTTGGTTTGGTAAGTTTATAATTTTTATGTGGCAGAAACTTCTGCTAACATTTTTACATGGGCCCGGTACCTTGTTGAATAAAACGATATACTTTTTATATGTGGCAAATAATTTTTATTATATTAAAACATTGAATTTCCTGGAGTACCATTTGCCCACACTTGTCAAATTACAGGAATTTATTTCTTATTGTTAACAAAACAGCATTGCTCTGCTTAGTAACTGCGATCTGAATTTGTTGAAAGGAAATTAGTTTTAGTGACAATTACACATAAAGAAATAAAACTTGATAACATGTTTGTTACTTAAATCTAAAAATTTACTTTATTCCTTATTTAAAAAAAAATGTTCTTTTCCGTCACATACAACATTTTTATTCACTGCTTTGCTATACACTTAGTTTTAGAATGCACTGGCACTTGAGTTCATATTTAAACACGTCACTGATTTTTCTTCCTTTCAGTTGCTCTCGCCCTGTATTGCTCTTTGCAATTTTTATCTTATCTTGCTTCGATTTCCATGTACCTTTCAACTTGCTTGCTTTTCACTGGCCTGTACTTTTATTAATAACTTTACGCTCATATTCATTATGCACATAACCAACCTTTTGTATTATTTACTTTCATTTGGTCCGGCTGCAAATATGCTCAAATCTATCATATTACTTATATTATTTTAGCCATCTTAAATCTTTCTTTTACTCAAACTTCAAATTCACTCCTTCTGAAATCTGCTTTGCTTATGCTTGCCTTAGCCCTCTAATTATGCTTCTTGCATCTCATTACCAATGCATTTAATAACTTTAACTACTGTTTAGATTGCAATTAAATAAAATATTTCAACTCTGTGCTTTAATTGAGTTTGTTCAATATTTCCCTCTGTATACAGAGCTAAATTGTGAGCTTCAAACCAACTCAGTATATATTAAACAAGAAAACACAAAACAGAGAGAGTCACATGTGGAGCTAACTGTGGCTCGGACAATTACCTACTTACAGGAAAAATTGCTTTTACAATTGCAAAAACATATAGAAAATGTCACTGACATAAATACAGAAAATAAAAAAAATCGAGAAACAGACCAAATACAATCTTTATCTACTACTTATATATCATGATAGTATACGCTATCTATATAAAAGAAGTTTAAAGGCCAAACTGAATACCGTAAAGTCCAGGGAAAATAAAAACGAAGAATTTACAAATATTAACCACGCCATTCACGAAGAAGAAGATAGAGTACGAAAAATGGCTGAGTCAGACTAATGGCAATAATTGGCAGGAATACATAAATGAGAAGATTTCGTAGGCTTTTACAGCCATTGTCATTAAGTAACCAACGACTTCCAGTATTGGGCCGTGTCATTATTAAGGTGGAAGAACTCAACGTTTCGCCCACTTTCGTAAGGTGTTTTATCAAAAGGAGAAATGCGCCTTTGTCCCTCCGATCGTTAGAAGAGTTTCGCCTCTGGCGTGGTTTACACGTTGAGTTACCGTGCTCTTTTGCTTTTCCTTCTGATGAAGCTTCTTACGAAAGTGGGCGACACGTTGAGTTCTTCGACCTCAGTAATGACATGGGCCAATCCCGGAAGTCGTTTGTTACTTAACAAAATCAAGAAACTAAAGGCATTATAGTAAAATAAATCTGTAAAGTGCTTTACTTAGAATTGCCCTCGCAAGTGAACGTTGTGACGGCACTGTGGAAGTTCAATCTGAATATTTCTGCGGTCTGAAATTGAAGCATTTGTTCTCATCGCAAATGTCCATTCTTCCAGGACCAGGAGGGAGAATATAAGTACGTTGAGATAGTTCGGCATATTTAAATTGAGCAGTTTGTACTTGAGATCCTCGACCTAAGCCTTACCGAAGGCCTGGGCGACGTCTAGATAGGTTCTCGTTGTGTAGTCTTTGTTTTCAAGGCCATATTCTATCAGCTCCGTTAAGTAGTTGCTAGTTGGTGATTCATTCAGTGCTTTTTCTTACAACATAATTAGAGATAAAAGGTAGTGATCAAGGATATTACTTGATCGATCAGCCGTGAGTGAGTATCTCACAGTTGACATAAATATGGCAGAAGAAATTAAACATACTCCTTAAGCCCTATGCTGCTTAATCTACTGATGTATAATAGTATTTAACATTACAAGCCAGGTAAAACAGGTTTTACTGGCGATAGGATTGGGATGACTGGCGAGCCGTTAGGCGAGCCTGTCATATCCTTGAGCCAGTAAAAATGGTTACCTGGCGTGTATTGTTGAATGTTTTATTTGTTCCTCACTTGTAAATAACTAGAAATTTATCATTTATTCAAAATGTCAAACTGACAAGCAACTAAATTAATCAATATGACACATACTAAGGAGGACAACTCTGGCTTTGCACGCTATCATTTATCTATGAGCACGCTTGTAAAATATAACTGGCTAGCCAGTAAAAAATTTACTGGCTAGCCAGTTAAGAAACATTTTCAAGGTGAATACAGTAACTTGATAAATTGATGTTTACAAGTGAGGAACAAATAAAATAATTAATTCCATACGGATTAAATTAGGTTACAAAATAGGAAAATATTAACAGCGTGTGCTTTCATATAACACAATACTTGTTGCTGACATTGAAGAAAACGTGCAGAGACATATAGTCATCGGTTCATTTGAACTTATAGCAGCAGACTTGTACAATATCATAGTGTTCACTGATAAAATAGAAATTTCGGTTATCAAGAAAGAGCGACCTAATTACAAATTAGAAATATATGAACAATTTAAAGAGCAAGTAAAGTAATCTCAATTTAAATAACGAAAATAAATAGCAGGCATCAAGGAGAGCCCGAGTATATGGATATTTAATGAATATAATGTGGAATAAGTTTATGTCAACAGAAACTAAAATAAAAGTACATAAAATAATAATTAAACACATTATAACGTATGATATGGAAACAAATGTGCAAACTTTAAAAACCAAGTAAATCATAACACAATTGATATGAAAATTTTGCGAGCAGTTGTGGGATCACCTGAAGAGTGGAAAATAATTAGCTACATCATCAGATTATTCACCTTCCCAATATAGTTAATTAGTCTAATCGAAAAAGAAGAAGTAGAAGAAAAGAGCTTTTAGTACATAAATATCATAAAAGCATTTTTGAGGAGATATTGTGAACCAACGAATAACTTTCATCAAAGGAGAGGGAATACATTTTATTATTTAATTTTACTGATCAATTAGAAACCGAAAAACGATAACCACAACTTGTTTTTATAAGATAACAATCAGTGGTGTATTTCCTTTTATTTCAACACAATTAAGTTCCAAGTAGGAGGCACAAAATATATCTATAACCACAAAATAAATATAGCGTACGGACGTAATAATTTGATGCAAGATTTATGTGGATATTTCTGTGTTGCATATATTGTCAAACATTCTAGCTATAGAAATCTAGAGGGTGACGGTTGGGTTGCTCAAATAAAAGACAGCCGATTCCCAAATTATAGGTTTCCAATGAGGAAGTTTTGCATGGTGCGTGACCTGAATTGCCCTGCTCTAAACACTGAGCACTTTATGTACGTAATTGGACACATTTTTGTAGAGAACATTGTATTATGTAAATGTCCAAGTACGCGGTATGAAGATATAATAATTGTAATTTTAACTGCACAATGCGAAATTCTGCAGAAGAAATTACAATTCATTCCAGTGGAAGGAAATAGGGCTGTTTTAACTAAAAAATAAACATAATACTGCGTTGTCAGATATTTGAAATTTGTAATCCGCTTTTGTTGTAGTTCGTTTTACTTTTTCGCTTTGTTTACAAGAAAACAAAATATATATATATATATACTTATAAACGGTATGTTGTTAAGCCCGATAGATCTTCGGGCCGCTGATGATCCCGGCATAAGGAAGGACGATAGAAGAGAATAGGTTACATATTTTTGTTTCATTGCATAACACCAGTCGAGGCATTCACAGAGGGGTAAAGATTTCTAAGAAATAGAGATTTTAGGTATAAACGTGTTCCTGTGAATCCCAGATATAGCAATGGTACTCTGTGGGGCCCATTTATATATTAAACTATTTTAAGTGTGCGCTAGTAAGCCCGACACCGTTGCCAAATCTGTAGTGCCGGCCGCGTTCGCGACTAAATGCCGGATAACGAATTGCTGGCTGGCCTCTTTGCGTATTACGTATTTAATAATAGTGGGCTTATATAAGCCAAATTAATATCTTACTTGGTTTTCAAATGCACAGGAATAGTGGGGAAAATTCTTGCTCTTACTCTATAATCATTCAAGTGATATGCTATACCTTATGTTATTATTAAGAACAATTAATATCCTTACAAGCAGGGGCGTCGCTGGCTACCTTCATAAGCTCGCTGCCCTCCTTAAAGATATTACATAAACTAGACTTGTGATTTAATTAAATCACTTATTCTATCTCAAGCTTTTATTTAAAAAAATTATTATTTTTACTACGAGTTAAAATATCAATTATTTTCAAATGAGAGTTGAGATGCAGTTGCGAGATATACCTTAATAATAATCAATTCTTTGCTCGAGTTAGTTAGGGGTGTTTTGCCGAAATTAAAATCTTGCACGAAAGTATACTGTTCATTACTTACTATATTTATTTTTCTACAGTATCTTCAATCTTTTTAATAATCTTTGTTCCAAAACTACTTATAATTTTGTTTGAAATTTGTAAAATACAATGACGGCAGTGTGGTCTTGACCCATTTTTCGTCTGTGACCTGTGACTTTCCTGGAGCAAGCTAATCCCTGCTCGGTTTTTTTATCGAATGATTGCTACACGTACGAAGAAAATAATTACTTATTATATCCCAAGTGCAAAATTTGAATGGGATTTTTTACTAAGCAACGAAAACGTCCGTAAATGTGCTCAAAAATAGTTTAATCTCAAAGAAGAGTACAAAACTAAGGCGAGGAATTTTATTTAATAATAATTTATATTGTGATCTAGTAATCTCTTGATGTATGAATTGAATTAGTTAAAATTTTGCAATATTAAATTCTTATACAGGATATACGACTGATTACTAACTATCTTCAATAGTGTTAATAATTTTTGTTCCAAAACTACTCATTTAGAATTAGGAAAATAAAAGTTAATTTTTATTTATCTGGTTTTGTTTGTCATGGCGGTAGTGTGGTCATAGCTCACATTTCACCTGTGGTCTTCTGGGAGCAAGCTAATCACGTCACGGTTCTTTTATCGAATTATTGCACACGGTGCATTTATTGTTTCCTGGTTGGCGCTTAAATTCCGGATAACGAACTGCACGGCTGGCCCTTTTTATGCCATCCATAAAGGAGGTCAAAATATATCAATTATTATCAAATATTAGCAACCAATGACCACCATTATTTCAAAGATTTAAAAGAAATGATTGCCCTTCAACTAAATTTAATACAAAATACATATGTGGTAGCTGATGTGTTTATAAATCATCACAATTTCTCATAGGTTTGAATATAAAGTTTAATAATAATGGGGAAAATATATAGCCAGTTATTATAAATTAAATTTTTTAGTAGTTCGGTCTTTTGTTGTCAATAGAAACTATAAATGTATTACTAGTGCATGAAATACTTTTCACAGACTGACAATATTTATATTGTTTACGAATATTTTTCCTAATTTTGATAATGCTATAAAAGAAACGTATGCACCTCGTGCGCGAAATGCTTTGGTACTTTCGACTGATTTTATTCTCAAACAAATTAATTTCGTGCACTAGGTACTAAGGAACTATTTAACATTAATGTTAAAAGCAATTATTTTAACACTCGTACCGTACCAGCTGTTGACATGTCATGAAATTGATACATTATAATGTCATTGCGAATAAAATGACATATCTAACTCTGAAAGTAAACGGTAGAAAGCCTACTTTTTACACGATCGTAGAAAACGTAATTTACGGCTGTTTTTTTATAGTATTTCTGTATCAGGTTGTCGCAAGATTTGTATCAAACTGCGAAAGTCTTCAAATTATTATTGGCTATCAATAAAGGCAAAGGGGGAATGTATAAGGGAAAATACCTTGAAGAAATCGAATTTTTAAATTTTTAAATTCGAGGTTAGCAGGTTAGGTTTTGCGTCAGTTTTGACACAAGCTGACGCAAAACCTAATCTGCTAACCTCGAATTTGACATAATTGTGAGCTCTTGTTGCTCAGTCATAATGAAAACTGCCTAGGGAAATGTCTCTCCTCTAGAAAGTAATTCATTATTTCTCTCACGATTTTGGTATCGTAGAAACCGTGTTTTGCTCCCAGACGCAGACAAATAAAATCACTTCTTAATGGGGCTAATATTAATTTATTATATCTTTCTTTATGCCTTAACAGATAGTGCAGTGAAGCAGTGAAGTTCACATTACTACTATAAATCTTATGCACGGCTCCTGTAAATAGAAGTATACCGGTGGGCTCATAATTAAATACCTTGGGTTTATTTTAAAACAGAACATACGATGTGCGTGTCTATGGTGCCTTGGTGATAATAACAATTACAATACATTGTTCGTTCTGTCGTTACTATAGCATCTTCAACTAAAACGTTCTTGCTATTTTTACCTATATTCTGTAATAAAATAAAGTCACGGTGTAACCGACGTGAGAGATAGTAAATAAAAAATGAACGACTAAAAAGGGAAACAGACATCCATGCAAAGGTCAACTTAAGTAGGCTGATTATTCAATTTTATTACACCGTTTTGTCATCAACATCAAAAACTGAAATTTCGCCAACTTCTATTCATTTACTAAATAAATAATTTTATCTACGACCACTACTAAAAGTAGGCCTTTTAGCGCTAGCTTGTTTCACTAAAAGTGACGTTTTATAGTTTACCGTGTTTAAAGAAATCAGCTGTTTACTTTTAGCACATGTGCTAAAAGTGAAGCGATGTTCAAAACTACAATTTCGAACTTCAAGTGAAGTTGTAAAGCTATTCTAGTTGCTTCTTGCGTTACAGGTAAAGCGTTTTTGAAATAATTAAAGCGTTATGTAATGAATACAGTCATATGTGGAGTATCAATAATTACATTTCGCAACTCACCTTGACAGCACGGGCGTGGCCAAACAATCGCCAGCGGCGTAGGCTACTATTCATTATGACGCAGCGTCGCAGATGCGAACCTTTCTTAAATCGATATTTATGGATTAATAACGGTAAAATTAAGGTCGTAGATAAAATATTGTATGCAACGCGTGCTAAAAGTCGTTTATGCGCGAGACATGTTATGAAACTCAGCCTTCGGCTTCGTTTCATAATTTTCATGTCTCGCGCATAAAAGTCGACTTTTAGCACTTGTTGCATAAATAGCTATTTTGTTCTAATACATCGAAAAGCTATGAATTTGGGCACTGTTTAGCGGCTGAAAAGACCCACTTTTTTGTACTAGTAACTTTTACTTTTCAGCATTAATATCCATAAAAACAAAAGCTAACTGTTTCCATTGGCCGAAATCAAAATACACATTGAAATTTTGTAATATGATCATGATCTCCTTGACTTTTGCCGGCCTCCTCGGTTAAGAATGAGAAAAAAACGTTGCCAAAGCAGTAGAACAAAAAATTATGTCTGTAACTCGTACGCGTATACTTACAGTCGCGGCCAGAAAAAAACAGAACACTTTTTTACCTAATTCTCAAACTGCGAAAAAAATTGCTGACACTGACAATTCTAATTAATAAATGTCATCAAAAGTCATTATTCAATTCAGAAAAATGCCGGCACATATTGGAAATATGCCTTTTAGACGAAATTAGTAAAAATTTCAAATAAATGTACAACAAGTGAAATAAAAGGAGCGCTCTCCTATATTGCAATATGTTTCTTAGCTAAAAGTCAACATAATCGATTTCAACAAGGGTTTAGATAACCCAAAATTATAATATGTAATAATAATGCTGTCTTTGTTTATAAAAAGTCAGTTTTGAAATTCCAACTTTTATTAAAAACATTACTTTCAGAAAATCAATAAAAATGAAAAACGGGGTGGACCACCACACGATCTTCTATTATTGCTTGTAAAAATTTTATTTTGCAATTTCTTCATACTACATCCCAAAACCTTTTTTGACAAAACGTGTAGACAATTACGTAATAAATAACACGTTTTTAATAGCTACCTATTTATATAACAAGTACATAATGTAGGGCTTTATTTGACGAGTGTCTTTTATAGCCGAGCGAGGTCAGTAAAGGAGGCGAGTCATAAAGTCTTATTATGTACGAGTTGTATACAAAGCTTTATGTTCACTTCTAAAATCTAAAAAAGTCGGTTTATAGATTTGACGTCTATTCTGTGACAGAAATAACTTGACATTAGAGTGCCTTTATAAATATTGAAAAGCATCTATTTTGACATTGACAGCTGACGTAATAGTTATTTATAGTTATATTACAAATAATCCACGAGGGAAAAGAGGAGCCCTTGAGGCCGCCAGGCCAAAAGGGGTAATTTCTCGGGTGAATTACTACAAATATACAAAATTTCACTTAACTCACTGAATATATAAAAAACAACTTTTTTCCAGCCGTGAAAAGTCATAGTGACAAATAAATTGGAAAGTACCGAGAGGTCAAATACGTTTATAATTAGAGTCGCGACGTTAATGATTCAAGAGTGATTAATAATAACTTGATCTTTGTGTATAATGCAAACTTTTATTCAATTCTTATAATTACATTAATCAATAAATATCTAAAAAAAACATACATATTGACAGTCATCAAAAATTCATAGTAACAATTTGGAAAGTGATTCGTGTTATACGTTTGGCAGTATTGAGGTGTATGGTCAGTCTATGTCAAATTCGAGGTTAGTAGTGAATTACCTGGCTTTTATTTCACTAGTGGGTTATGGTTTAACTCAGTAGTGGGTTATGGACCACTTTAGAGGTCTAAACTCGTTCTAGTAATAGCCGTATAACTAAACGGTGTTCAATAGTACTAGTAAAATAAAGTAACCTACTTTTTTCGTACACTAGCATTGAAAGAGCTACTTTGCCGTACAATTTATTAATCAGAAAGTTGCACTTTGCGGTATTCGTACGGCAAAGTAGCACTTTGCCGTACGTTTCCTTAGTTACAACACATATAAAACGTTACGTACATAATAACATTACTCTACTTATTTGCTATATACGAGGATAAATTTAGTATTCCGTTTTGTATGCTAGTGTACGAAAAAATATTGTACGAAACTCGTATGAAAGTGGCTTTTCCATACTCGTCTCGAAATTCCGGACTCGGTCTCACGGCCTCTTCCGGAAACATCTCACTCGTACTGAAAATCTCCACTTTCTATACTTGTAACGTAAATTACTATTATAGTGCTAGGAAGACAATATAAAGTTTATTTTACGAGTACTATAAAGAGCTACTTTATTACCGCGAAACTATGCCCTAAACGCCTAAACAGTACCTTATAATGCTTGTACATAAAACATTTGATTCTCATTACTTTGTGGCCGTTTTTTATAAAAATTTGGTTTTGCGATTTTTTCAAAAGCTATCCTTTTTCCCAAAACACCTTTTAAACAAAAGCTGTAAATAATTACTATATACGTAATATACCAAAAATAGTATTTTCATACCAGTTATAAAAAATTTGAGAACATTTTGTAATAATATAATTTTTCCCGCTGCTGATCATGTAAGTCAGTGATACAGCCTTAGTAACAAAACGTGTAAGTCGGTGATTATATTTGTTTGCTGCTTTTTCTTGACAACGGAACTTAATATTATTATTAAGTTCCTATGATAATAAAATTAGCAAAGCAAGATGCAGATTTAGACGTTTTGTTTATAAATTGCAAGTGTTTATGTGACATGTGACACTTCTAGGTAACACGACTCACGAAAACCAATTCTGGTGACAGGTGACAAACCAAACGATTTTTTCAAAAATCTAGGAAAATTTCGATAAGCAGCGGGAAAAATCTAATAAGATAACTCGGAATGTATCGCCTATTGACATTTTCGGCAGGCAACAAGCCGCGACTTCGTCTTGGCTTGTAGTTGCCTACCTTAAATGTTAATAGGTCCTTACATTCCTTGTTACTTAAACAGCTATTGCGTTTTCTTTAAAAAAAAATTAAACCAAAAGCGATAGGTATTTGTATAATATAGGATCTTGTTTTAAGAAATTTTGTTTTAATCCAACAATTAAAAAAATTTTGAGCACATTTTTGTAATATTTGGTTTTGCTCTTTTTAAAAACTATACCCTTCCCAAAAATCAAAACAAAAATTTGTAGGTTTTTATCCAACAATTATTAACATTTTGAGGATATTATGTGGGCATTTAATTGTGCGAATTTTTGAAAAGCTATATTTTTCACAAAAAAACTTTTTGAACAAAAACTTTAGTTAATTATATAATATATGATGTTATTCTGAAAAAATATTGTTACACACAATTATAGAAATTTACTGGAGACGGAAAAATGCAGGTACCACTTTCGTTAGGCAAATATGCTTTCAAGCCTATCTATTACACCCTCTGTGATGTAGAGAGGATACAGACAGATTCACAGACAGACATCACCTCGAACACCACTTTTTATGAATCAGAAGGGACGGAAACAGATATTTCCGCAAAAATTTTGAGTTCGAAAATGTTTATGATTACTATAAAAAAGTAAATTATTTTTATTTACACCGTATAAATGTTTTATGTAGGTATGTGTGTGGATACGTTTTCAAGCCCATTGTGTATATTTATTATATATATCAATGCGTTGTGAAGCCCAACAGTGTTGTGACATGTCGGGCTTAATAACGAGCGTTGAAATATTTTTATATACTGTATATAAAATATGCCAAAAGCGCCCCCTACACTCGATATTGCAGAACTACTCCATGTATATCGACCATATTACCGGTCATTACTAAGCCCACTGCAAAAATTTGTGTACTGCCTCTCTAAAGCATTTCTAATCAATTGGTGATGATATACACTGGGGTACGTTGTTGAGCCAATCGCGGGCTCATCAGCGTTGAAAATGGCTTAGCAACGTACTATTCATATATTCAGCGGGCCTAACTATGACCGTTTATAAGTCTATATATATATATATATATATATATATATATATATATATATATATATCGAAACCTGTGTCTTAGGTTATTCCGTTATACTACGTGCCAGGGGTGTAGCACATTGATTGTTGGCAGATACTATAATCGCATTTAGAACCAAATGCTGTAGTTAAATATATAATTTTTTCCATTAAACGAGTCGATCAACTCGATTTTTGGTACAGAATTTTTCAATAATTTAATAATAGTAGAAATTAATCTCCATATAATTTTCAAAAAAATGTTTGTTATAGTTTTTGAAATTTTGTTAACGGTAAATATGTCAAAAGATCGTCTGTAATTAATAAAGCCAATTGCATTACTTTGTCTTCTAGATTTGATACTACAAATTCAGTGTTGCTTGGCAACTGAGTCATTATTATCGAGATGGATGTTTACACGTTTTATAGAAAAACTAAAAAACAATTGGTTTTGTTACCACCACAGGACGGCAATTTGTCTGATGCTGACATATCAGATGTCTCAGACAATGAGGACGGTGTTTATAAAGATTATGAGAATGATGTGAGAGGAACACATTTTTGTTGCGCATGAAAGGACAAGCTTATTCCTGCTATTCCATTTGATTAAGATCCTGATGATTCTGGTGGAGATTAGGATACTGACGAAGATTTACCTCTTGCGCAGCTGTAAGTACAAATTGCAGCGACATCAAATAAATCTTTAAACTTCCAAATGAAAGCTTCCAAATGGAAAAGACAAGATATTATTACTTTCGATGCTGACGAAAATGAAATAAATTTTGAAGAAAATGGTATAGATGAAGTTACTCCACTAACATACTTAAACACATTTTTTACACAAGAACGCCTTGATAGTACAGCATACCTATCTTTATTCTGCACAATGTACTGGTATCCATCACTACAAATACTAAGGAAATCGAACAGGTTATAGGAATGTTAATTTTTATGGATGTTATAAACTTTCTATCATATAGCGACTATTGGAGTGAATCTTATTATTCCACTACGTTTATTTCTGATTGTGCCAAATAAAGGGTTAAATAAAACTCACTGGTTCTTCGTTTTCCCTAAAAATGGAATTCTACTCGATATGAATTGATATGGCATATATTATACAGGGTGCGTCATAATTAGGTTTGAAACAAGCTTCTTTAGGCCAAATCAAAGCACCTTAGTACCAAAACGCTCCATTAACAACACACAGGGTGTTTATGAAAAAAAATCTATTTGTGACTAACTTGGAAGATAATTATCCGATTAATTTGACAATACATTATAATAAACAGAAAATTAACTGACTAAAAAATATAAAATTACGTTCAAAATGCTCATGCATGGTACCATAATACAAGCGATTCGTTTATCTGTGTATTCTGTAAAGTTAGTACCACAATTTCAAAAAATGATATTTTTTTCAAAAGTGCCCGTTGCACCCCAAAGAGTTCTAGACTTCCTTGCTATTTTTAAAAATAGTTCTATATATTTTAGAAAAAAAAGTGTGAATCGAAAATTTCTGGTGCTAACTTCACTTTTTCCTCTGACAAATACCACTATAACTCTTTTTCCGTCATACTTATTGAAAAATTTCATAACACTTTTCCATAAAATTCGTCGGTATGCTACTAGAACTCTAACAAAAACATACGTTTTAAAAAAATATATAATATTCCGGTAGTTCTAATGGGAGTTCTATACTGCGTCTCAGGGTGACTAGACAGTACAGGGCCTTATGGCAAACAGCGATGCCATATGTCTCCACAAAAGTGTTCTGTAGAAAATATGCCCCCATCACAGACAAACAAATCCGGCTATTGTAATAGAGACAGCTTAACTATAATCCCTCATTACCTGGTACGTTTTGTCAGTGGCATTCAGACAAGTTTAAGAACGAAACAATTACGTACAGTAGGATCTCCGTTATCACAAACACATAATTCTTTTAATCGGTCATAGTTTTTTAATGAGTAAAATTAGGTTTTAACAAGCATAAAATTCGCCAAATTTAGGGGATTTGATAGCCAGTAAAAATAAATAAAACGAATATGTGTTTCACGGCAATCGAGTTTATATATTTAAAATAGAAATTGGAAAAAACAGTAACTTATTATAATTTTTAATAGTAAAGTTTAAAAATTGTACAATTCGTGTATCACTACTCGCTGTCACTATTGTTCGCTTCACTATTAATGTCACTATCACTATCTGCATCATTTATATTTATAATAATTGGTTCTATATCTTCTAACAAATTATCGACTTCCCACATTGTCTTTTCTGTTGCTATTACGTGATTTACATAGTTATTCCATTTTTCTGGCGTAACTCGCAAATATGCTTCACTGATTAAATTTCGGACTTCATTCTCCTTAAAATTCGTGTTATGTCCGGCTACGTACCTTAAAAAAATCCGCTTAATTGTGCATTAAATTTACTTTTTAAAGATTAATAATAAATAATTAAAAAATATGGTGATAAGTCGTGGATGTTATAATTTTAAATAAGAAAATTATGGACAATAAACTAATTAAGCAAAGGATGTTTAATTTAATTATGTATTTATAATATCTTGGGTGTCGATCTTTGATAACATTAAAAATTTATTTAAATGACATTTTGGAAGCTTTTGCTGCATTACAATTCAATAAATGCCAAAATTAAACAGTGTTTACGACAATATTTAAATTAAATACCTTTTTACTTCACTCCACACCAATTCTATAGGATTCAGTTCGCAATGGTAGGGCGGGAGTCTCAAGATCTTCACATTGTGCCTTTTTGCAATTTCTTCTATTTTATACCCATCATAGTTTCGTTTGAAGTTATTAACTACTTCCAACAATTCGTTTTTTAAATAGTCCTCTTCAAAAAATAAATCTTTAGACTGAAGCCATGCCTGAATTTCGGCTTTATTTGAAGTACTGTTCGGAATTTGCTCTAACTTTCTACTGTGGTAAGACGCATTGTCCATAACAACAACAGTTTTTTCTGGTAGATTCGGAATCAACTGATGTTCGAACCACTTTTCGAAGTTGGGTCCATCCATTTCATCATGGTAATCTTGGGTATTTTTCTTAGCCAAAAAAGTCAGCTCTGCTCCATCAATAAACCCGTTTTGCATCCTACATGTAACAGGACAAATCGTGGACCACGAGTTGTAGGAACTTTCAAACCTGTGGTCAATCCACGAATAAATGCATCCCGATGCGATTTAATCGATTTATCGACCCATTCTTTCGATACACTGTGTCCGATATTTACCCACGATTCATCCAAATACACGATATTGTATCCAACTTCACGATTATTACGAATTTCGCGTAAATAACGATGACGCCAAGAGATTATTTCTTGCTTTTCAATTAAAATAGATTTTCTGCCACGCTTTTCATACACAAAGTCCATGTCACTCAGTATGCGATGCATTGTTGCGCGCGAAAAATTAAGCAAATTTGCATTGCCATTTACTGCAGCTAACACAGAATTTATTGTAGGCGGTATATTGTCCCGATAAAACTGGTGCACTATTCTGCGAATGTCACTCTTCATTTCTCCGTCGTATTTGTTTTCACGAGATGTAACAATTTTGCGCTTTTTGGGCCTTTCTTTTGGAGGAAGTAGTCCAGCTGGTGAAGTGTACTCTTGTCTCACGTTGTAAAGCTTCTTTTCACCCACGCCACTCATTTCGGACACTTTTTTGATTATAGTGGATATCGAATCGTTAGTTTGATTTAAATGGTAACTGACGAGATTCATTACTATTTGCTTTTCTGAAACTTGCAAAGATTGTCCACGTTTCCATTTAACAATTTCCTCCATTGAGCGGTCAAAACAACAATAAACAACAATAAAAGCACTAACAATAGATAAATGTATAGAACACTATGCAAAAATAATCGCAAATGGAATATGTCAACAGGCTCTGAGAACAGATGAAGACTAAACATATTTTGTACAAAAATTACCCTAATGGCTTATTAATTTATTTTGCATTAGAAAGTAGTTATGAATCACTCAAACTTTTGGAAGTACAAATTTGTCACCCTCATTATGGTTGTAATTAAGAACCAATTTGATGCATACAGCAGACGTTAAACCTGTTGTGCAGTAAATTACTTCAGTTTTAAAAATTATAAGATATAGGTAGGAAGTAATTTTAAGATAAAAATGTCATATGGACATAGGTCATATTCCAATTTGTTTTTACTTATGTTTTGAAATTGTTCTTTAATAATCATTACTAATTCACTAAAATTTAAATCTGTTGTAGTTCTGTAACTAATTGGAATATGACCTATGTCCATATGACATTTTTATCTTAAAATTACTTCCGAACAAGATAGTAAAGTGTTTTACACCAATTATAAATCACCCTGTATAAATGATGGTTTCTGAATTACAAATTATACTTTCTCAAACTGATTAATCTGAACTACAAATGATGCTTTCTGAATTAAAATTTTGCGTGAGAACTTATTGGGAACTTCTGGTTTTCGTCTATTTCGGTCAACTTATACCATCACCTGTTGCATAGAACTGGCAACGTCGGAGCGAAATTCCCATAAGGAAAGCATTCCCTATCCTCTCCACGCTGTCTTGTCACCCTGAGACGCTCTATAGTAACTCATAATAATAGCTATTTTATCAATTAGATCAATAAAAAATCAATAAATCCCATTACACATGTCCAGTCATAAGCAAAAACGTTGGCGGTTTTGTTTTTAGTATTTTTCACTGAATTTTAACAAACAACCTGTGCAAACAATTTGTATTTTTCGCTTCGCAATAAATATTCATATTTGGTTCTTGTGTGAAAACCGCAGTGATATATTCTTTTAATAGCTATATGATACAAGTGTAAAAAGTTCGTGTTTATGGCACGCGACATCAAATTTTTCAACGAGGCCGACTTGTTAGTTTATGACAGATCATGTGACATGGAATTTAAACATAATTATAACCATGTAATTTCAACAGCAGCAGCATTGCACCATAGACTAATTGAAGACAAAACAAAAACGATTTATATTATTCAAACATGGCTCCAATGCATCTTCAGCTAATCATACCTACTACACTGAAACGGTTTGTGAACCATCTTGGAGGAGAATATTAAAATTATGTTATACATACGCATTTATTTTCAAGCAAGAATGATATAAAACACGTTTTTACGTTTGTTATATATATATATAATATTTATTCTACTATCGTAACAAATGTGTAAAAATTTAGTTCGGTGAAACCTTTTCTGTCACCCTGTATTAGACATTCTAGGTACCTAATGTTGATATAGAAATTTATAACAAAGTGTACGATTTCTGTTTTTATTGTAACCTTGGGACTAAATTTACTTTTGACATTGGTATCATAAAATGGCATTTTTAACTCTGAAACAAATGTTAAGAGAACCTACTTTTACTAAAAATTGTATTTTATGATTAGGTCGAACAAAAAGAATTAATGTCTGCCAACAAAAAAGGCTTAGTTGATATCACAAAGATCGATGAAATATAGTATATCTGTAGAAAATATGATACAATGTGAATTTCGTTGAAAGGCGAGAGTAATGTTTATAAACAGTAAATTTGGTCTACATATTTACCGGAATATTTTCGGTGTACAAACACACGTTAGTCGAAATATAAATATGTATACGTAAAATTGTCCTTAACTTTTTCTTTATAATTTAGATCTAATTTAGCAGTTGCTTGCATATTTCCATACGTAGGTATACACTTTATAGTGTAATAGACACTCTAATTGGTCTTAGCACGAACTAATAACTATTTCTTTGACTGCGCAAAAATAACGAAAATGGCATGTTAAAGTGAAAACACTGAGTAAACTGCAGACAACTAATGCATCTCTGTGTCTGCACTTTATTTACAATTCCACTGGCTATATATTATCAAGTACCGATTGTAGCCCAACAGTTATGCCACCCGAAGTTAGCATGCCTAAAAAAGCGATTAAATCGAGCACGCTGGTTAATGGTGTGAAAAAATTAGCTATGCTTTTCCACGGCTGGAAAAAAATTTGGAGTTGGTACATGAGTTTCAAATCCCCAGAAAATCCCGACAATTGCGTGTTAGCCTAATAAAGCGGGACGGGGAGGAACCGTAATATCAAAATCGACTCTGCGTCGCTTAAAACTCAGCGTGAAGGTAGCTCTACTTCCATCAAAGTTACGTAGAACTAATAAAATTGATCGACGAAAGGGAGCAAGCCTGTTTGCTTCACCATGGAAATTAGACTTCTAACATCGAAATTAAAAAGAGCCGTTACAAAACTTATTATCCGCCGAGGAGACGTTTTTACTAAACAATCACTTATTTTGTGGGCCAATTGCCCGCATCATTTGCATCAACATTTCAAGTAGAACTTGATAATTCGGCTTTGTTCGAAGAAGAATTTGCTGAATTTCTCTCATCTTATTCTTCTAATGTCCTAAAACAACGGTTAGCTGTTTCTATCTATTTTGAAGTCACACCATTACTAACAGCTTCGTTTTTTGTCTGTTCTGTCTCTTTTAATGCAGCATTAGTATCAGCTTCAACGTCAGTAAACAAATTTTTTTTTTAATTTTCTAAATGTAACGTAGTAAGAAATGTATCTAAGGAACCCACCATTTCTTGTTCGATTTTCAATTTAGATAATATAGTTTGTTAAATGGAATGAACCTTCTTTCAAAACGCAAGGGAATTTAACAGAAAAAAGAAAATTGGTGTTCCAGAATGTGTAATTGAGTGTTTAATTTTGCAAAAAAGATTTATAACTTCAACTTCATCTTCTTCACCGCCCGTCGTCACCAACGAGGTCCTCTCAACATTAACCTGGAGACGTCTCGTCATGTTTAAGCATTCGATTCGCCGTCTCAAGGAAAACCAAAAGGTACTGTATGTAGTGTTAAAGTGAATTTTCTGGCATTTATGCGACGCCATTGTACATTTAGTGCAACGTAGAACGATTAGTTGTGCAAGCCAAACTAAAGCAGGCGTATTTGACCCACCTGTTGTAAACGGACGGCTAAAAATAGTAGCTACATTCATACTCCTCGTGGTCCGTCCATAACGAATAGATTTTATTCAAAGTACATTAGGTTTCATTATTTGTTCACCATAATGTGATCTTTATTCATGTCCTTTATTTAGGGCGGCTATTTAGGCCAACATTATTACCCCTTTTGTTACTAATCACGTAAATCATATACTTGCTTTACCAAAAGTATTTGTGTCAATTATACCCATCCACATTCAAATTTTTCAAGATACTAATTTAAGTTCGACAGTTTATGCCTTTTATTTATGTTTATAGATGTTTGTTTATTTATTTGTGTGTTGACCTTTCTTGTAAACTATTTGAGAGGTGCCTTGTTGAATGAGTCCCAAGTCCCAAGCGAGTGCAGACGTCTCACAGGATCATCGGAGCAGCAGCATCCTTTTTCATCTTGATGACAACTAACCCCTTTTGTGACAGCACCTCGCTCCAAGTCACGTCGCGTTGATTCGTACCATCACCTCTCCCTGAGCAATAGTCGGTCAACTATCTGTTGTGGAACAGTTGTGGCGTGATTAGGGTGAGATTTGCCTTTTTGATTATTAACATGTCCTAACGACTCATTCAGACTGTAACAAGTAGCCACCATATCGCGTCGTTTCTTTGTCTTTTTGCTTGGTTTCTGCAATTTCGCATATATGCATTTTGTGCTAGTTTATTTCTAATAATAGCTCGTACTCTGTTATATAAAGAAGTTGTATTCCAGCACGCTAGTCTCATTATTCCTAGTTTTCTTTTTCCTAGTTTGCGCAATTTTCGTCATCATTACATTCGTTCGATCCGACGCTATATTTGTTTTGGGCTTGTGATTGACAGTAACACCGATAAGCTACCCAATCCACCCATCAAATGCCACAGGCGGAGTTGAATGAAATACCTGTTTTCATCGAAATTATATATATCGTTCTATTCTAAAGGCTATTATAAAAACGTTTTATGTAACGTCAACAAAATATACACATCTTGTAACGATAAAAGGAGCAAGGGTGGGCCTTACCTGTTGACGAAAGTTGTACTAGGTATTTTGTCAGCTGGTAAATATCGGCCTAAGGCGGCTAGCTGGCCGTGAGGTCGGGGTTCCAAACTTCCAAACTCTAAAAAGGGCGCCAGGTTCTCGACGAAGAATAAACCCTTGGGTCGAACCCCCCAAGGTTGGGATACACCCAGCTTACAAAAGCAATAAAAATGACACCACCAAAATCAAGCTGATAACAAGTTTTATTAACACAGGAGGTTCTATAGTGCTTGCAACCAAATGCCCAAATATCACATGCCAAGACCAATACAATGAAACAATAATAAATATAACACATTAAAATCAATGCTGCGTACATATACCAATATAAATTGCACACACAAGTACCCTAAATATATCACAGATTACAATTGCCGCATAACGAATAACCAAATACTCACTTCCTGAGCGCGTGGCCAAATAATCAAAGTATAAATTTTGCAAACACAATCATCAAGCTAGAATAACGCAATCTGTGAAGCAGATCTACACGCGTAACCAATAAAGCAATCAAATCTGACTCAAAGTGCAACCCTCTGTGAAGCAGAGATCCCAAAAGAGGGTGAGGACGTCGCAAGCGATAAGCGGTTGCTAGCTAAAGACACACGACGCTAGCTTTTACCCGAATAATTACGCTTCAACTTTTCTAATTGGCGGGATATACTAGATAGAGTGAGATCTCACGCAGTTCCGTACGCCCTAGAGGAAAGACATAATATAATAGTTGTTGAAAAATAAACAGCATGCTTGCTAACGCTTCACGCCCCGAATTAAAGAAGCAAAAACGTCGAACAACATAATGAATTCAAATCCGTAATAATCCCGTGGGCTGGAACGGAGCCACACGCACGTAGTTCGAACGAGCCACGAAGCGACTTGACAGATATCGCGCAACCAGTAAGCAAAACAATAAACGAAATCAAACGCGCCATGAAAGTGAATTATTAGTTGAGCAGGTGAGTACTCTGATTTACATTCAAAGCGTAGCGAACGCAGCTATTCAACATTACTAAACGCGTCTATAAAATGGGCAACACAGCAAAAATCACAATTTCCAATACGAACATACAAAATACAGCTAACGATACAACTTTTGACCTTGGTAACCTCGTAGGAGCACTAGCCTATGGCCAGCTTGAGTTTCTGGCGCGTGGAGCGGCCAGCAGGAGGAGGTGACTTCCGTAGGCTACGACCGCAGCTGGGGCTAATCTCTCAAGCAGGGGCCCAGTGCGAGGTCCAAACGGAGCTGGAGAAGTTCTCGCCCAAACTACGAGTTCAGCGGGGGAGAGACTGCGACTAGCAGAAGCTTCCGCAGCAGGTTTGTACTACGACAGCTCATTGGGGTCGATCCAGATAACATGTGCTCGTCCACAGGTTACGAGGGAAAAGCCAATTCACAACGACACAATGGCAGCAAACAAGCAATAAACAATGAGCAGGTCACAAGCAGGCTGAAATACAAAATCACAGCTATACGAAGGTGCTAGGAGCAGCAGTTAACGACCACAAACCTTACGATCGTAGGCAGCCTGAAGGATTTCGACATGTGCTCAGCAAAGACGGTACCATTAAATCCGCCCAACAGGTGATACGAACGGGGTAATATAAAACACCAAAAATTACCAGCACGTCCATGGGGTTTCGATGCGACAAAATCCTCTTCAAATCGAGAAAGCTACCAAAGCTTACGAAGCAAACGAGCCCAAATAGGTACAACTTCACTAGAACACAGCTAAATGTCGAACAGGAAGGAAAATTTCCAGCAATGCAGCACCAAGTCTGCTCTTATCAATGTTCCAAAAACTGCATGACCTCCAAAAAAACTAATGGAATGCACCAGTGCCATCGCAGATAACAGCAATATAACTGTAAAGTGTTAGAAGAGCGAAGAGGGTTGCCTAACTACCAATCTGTAATATATGTAGAAATGAAGCGAAAATAAATTTAATTAGCAATCTAGGGGTAGTTATTCGGGGAGATGCTTACGAAAGTGCTTCATAATTATAGGAGGATAGTTAAAAATAAGATATAGCTAATCAGACCTAATTTAAAGCATGCAAGAATTTCAAAAAGCCACCTAACAATACTCAAAAGCTGAAAGTTCAACTAACGAAAATTTACTAATACGAGGGTCGCTCCAAAAGTAACGTAACAACCTTAAACAGATATTTCTATAAAACTGTGGACTATCGCACTATCAAAATGCTGTTTATCAATATTTTTATAGTGGGACAGAAACTTTAGGCCCGATCAGCACTGATAGTGGTAGTGAGAGTGCAGCCGAATATGCCTCAAAGAGTACGTTAAACTATCAGTCACAATTATCATTTCAGTACCAGTCGTTAGGTTACATCACAGGTGCTCGAGCAACCTGAAGATTTTGACACCAATCTTTCTTCCACTCCTGCATGATATTATTGTAACGAACTTAGACCGATGCAGACTCGTGTATATTCAAAAAGCAACATTACAGCCAGCTGCAGACGGGTGACGTCAGCAACCTTGCTGACTAATACGGCGATGCGTCATGCCTTTGTCGAGAGCTTCGAGTAAGGCCTGGACGTTTCTAGAATGACTCATTTGTAGGATATAAATACTCGCGAGCGGGAATAGCGGTCAGTTCTCATTCAGCTCGAAAGGCGTAAGGCCGACACATAAATAAACGCGTATATAAATAACCACATAAATAAGTGACGTTTAATCCAGTGTAAATAAATAGAGGGTATAACCATATAAATCATTAATGTTAAGTCGTGCTATATAAATAAATAAATGTATCGTTGTTAGAAATAGTTCGTAGTTTAAGTAATTCGTGTGTTTGTAAATAATAATAATTAATAGTTGTAAATAAATGTTTAATACAAGAAGCAGTGAATAATTTTAAATAGCCCGAACGTAAAAACGTAACAGTGGCGTCAGGTGTCGGGTTATACCAGAGGCTATAAAAAAATTATTGAACAAACATTAAATAAATAAATTATTAACAAGTACCGATAAAATGACGTCAGATAAATAAATTGTAATGTATAGAGTTGGATGCGTTTGACGAGCAGCAAGATGGAAGCCCGACTAAGCCAACTTTTGCAAGAGTTGAAAGTTGGCCAAGGCAAGTGTTAAGTTGTTTTAATTTCGTTACATTTCACCAAATTATCCTTAGTTCGACCCTGGCTTTTGAGCGCAATTTAAAGTCATTCAAGCTTGTATTGCATTGTTTCTCATGAGCCTATTTAGTTTTTTTGGGACCTTGCAATTCATTGTAAATCATTTACAACCTACATATCCGTCGAAATTTTGGTATCAAGTCAAGCTTATTTCTGTTTAGGGTGACGTAATCTATACTCGAACGCAGCTCCGCTGCTTTCTTTCGTAGAATTCTTAACGCCGTTAGGGACATTTGATACTATTCGGTCTCGCGAACAAATTGTCAAAAGGAAGAAAATTTTAGCAGAGCTCTTGTTATTCTGTGCATTATATTTCTGATTTCAGACCTTAATACTGCTTTCCTTTTCAAAGGCAGCTTTGTTTCAGTTTATCGATAAGGCAACTTAAGCGTTTTGCCTTCCGTAGCACATTGCAAGCTCTTTGGAAATTAGTTTTGATTAATCTGTTGTGCCCAAGTAATAGCGCCACGTTCTGTAAAGCCCAAACTTTATTTTCGATTAATTGAACTTCTGAATTTAAGACATTTGATACCCCTGGACTTTCCTTACTTGGCAGTTCAAGTATGTGAGACTTCCTTTGTGCTTTGTTTTAATCGGGGTTTTCCCCGAGTTCATGATGCAGTGTTTCCTTTCGTGTTGCAACAAGGAGACGAAAAATTCAGTTTGGATTAGTAAAAGTGAGATGGACTCTTCTTTAGCGCGAGGGCAATCATTAAGCTCCGCGATTTTAAAATTAATTAGTAGCCAGCCTTCAGTTCAGACAGACGTGTTTGTTTTGCGCCCTCGAGAATCGCCTTGGCGATTCGCCGGGGAACCTTTTGTGTTAACCCGCTTCGGTGCTATCAAGTTAAATTAATGTTTTGTGAAGGATTTCTGTTCTTTCCCCGCGGAACGCGTATGTGTGTGACTCGGTTGATGTATCAGCGGGCGGCGTTTTTAATGTTCGTTAACCAACCCCAGAGCCGGGGGAAAGTTATTTTGCACATGGTTGCACATCTAGTACAAGACGCCCTATGAAGCCCACGTAGTTTTCCCATAGTGAGTGGGGAAACATCTGCTTTTTGCAAATTTTGCTACGTTCAGCCGATCTCGAGTTTTCTTGCGTTCCCGGGGGACGACCGCATTCATCGTGAATTTACTCTGCACTCTTTTGGGCCGCTGTCCACCGTTCCGCTTAACCCCTGGGTCTACCCTGTTCTACACTGCAGGAAGCAATCACCAACCCCAGCGTCCTTTGAAGCATCACCAAGGCTTGGACTTCCAACAGACTACCATGCCTGGGCTAAGGTAAATTTGTACATTGTTAACTGTTACGCTTATCCAGTGCCGGGTGTGTTATTATCATTTGTTTATTGCACAGTGTGCGGAGTTATGAACATTGCTTACGTCTTTGTATTTTAATTATGTCAGTTGATCATTGAAGGCGGAAGCATTACTCCTGCCAATATTTCAGTTGTTTATTCTTTGTAACTCTTAGATTAAGTTAGTTTTTGCGTGGGATCCCCTTTTTGTCCTCAGCTAGGGTGTAACCTTTTTGATAGCCGACTTGTGGCTTGATATACGAAAATTTAAATCATTAAATTTCATTATTGGCTAAATTAATTATTGGTTGGATTTAAATGTGTGAACCTATTGAGTCCTCAACTAAATACGGCTTTAGCCGAGTGTATTTTCATGTAAAGACCAGAGCATGCGATAGAACGCGTAAGCCCTTAAGATCAGGGGTGTTTTGTATTTTGTTATTAGCTTCCAGAGCGGTGGCCATCGAAGGTAAGTGACTTCGATTTGTATGGCCACCCTACGTTTGCATCCGGCGTCGGCGGAGCTGACGAGTGACGCTGGAGTGGGGTGAAGCTACTTGGAGAATCTTCCCTTAGGCTACGTGTACCTTCTTACTTCTACCACGTTAGCTACCTCTTTTAAGAAGTAAGTGGCGTCCTTAGGCAATTCTTTTGAGCAAGGCATAGGGTAAGTGCTGTCGGTTTTAACTGAGCTTTCGAACCACGCCTTCTCGACTAAGCTAGACCGAGGGTAACTGGAGCGCCGTCATCTGCTACGACACATCAAGATCTGTGTTTTTTTGGTAAAGCCGGCAAACCCTGTACTTTTCCCCGATTTTTGACAGTGCTTGTGATCAATGTTGATTCGAGCATTTAATCCTGTAACACAAAGCAGAAAAAACGCTAGAGGCTCTTGAGAAAGTGCTGGAAGCCGGGCGGGAAGCCGCGGTAGAGGATCTTAAAGATAAGTTTGAGGAACAGCGGAAAGCCGCGGAAGCACTTAAGGAATGGCTGAAGGCCGAGCAAGAAAAAGCAGTCCAAAAACTTAAGGAATTGAAAACCATCCGAAAGAAGGCAGAAAAACTTGAGGAAAAATTGAGAGCCACTCAAGAAAACCTCAAGGATGAACTTAAGAAAGAATTGAGAGCCGGCAGAAAGAGGATCTTGAAAGGACTAGAGGATCTTAATAATAAGCGAGGGGAACAGCCGGGAGCCGGGCAGGAAGCACAGGAAGTGCAGAAAGCCGGGCAGGAAAAGCTGGAAGCCGCAGAAGAGAAAGTAGTCCAAAATCTTGATGGGAAAATAAATGGAAGAGTTCGGTCTCTGCTGTTGGATACTGGAGCGACGAAGTCCATCGCCAGGTCCGACGTAGTAAGAGACGAGGGTCAGCTGCTGCACAACAAGACACGCCTTCGCACTGCCACGGGGGCGCGGTGACCACACATAGGGAAACTGATTTGAAGATTGGGAATCAAACCCTCAAGCATCGGGACCTGATGGCTGACAGTGCGGACGAGTACATCCTGGGAGTGGATGTTATGGATAAGTGTGAGTGCGTTTTGGACCTGAGACGCGGCGAGTTGCACGTGGGTGGAGAGGAGCTTTCCCGACACCCAGGAGGAGAGATCGCGGCACAAGTGGTATGGGCGGAAGATGTTATTCTGCAGGGACGAACCGAGAGGGTCATGGATGCATACCTGGATGGCGATCTCCGGAGCAACGTGGTGCGCGTGGTTGAGCCCGATTATGCTGACATTGCGAACGAGTGCATCCTGGGAATGGATGTTGTGGATAAGTGTAAGTGCGCTTTGGACCTGAGACGCGGCGAGTTGCACGTGGGTGGGGAGGAGCTTTCCCGACACCCAAGAGGAGAGATCGCGGCACAAGTTGTATGGGCGGAAGATGTTACCCTGCACGGACGAACCGAGAGGGTCGTGGATGCATACCTGGATGGCGATCTCTGGGGCAACGTGGTGCGCGGGGTCGAGCCTGATGGTGGCAAGAAGCTCACTCATAGTATCCTGGTAGGGAAGACGTTGGTGACGACTGGGCTTGGGGTCCCAGTAAGGATGATGAACGGCCGCAGGAAACTGGCAACCATCAGGAGGAACACAATACTACCAAGACATCGTCGAGAGCGGAGATCATCCCAGCGGCCGTACTGACGTAGGAAAACATAAATCATTCGAGTTTGGCAGAAGAGTCTTGCTGAGGACCGACCATGCTGATCTGAGATGGCTACTGCAGTGCAAGAACCCTGAAGGACAGATGGCTAAATTGATCGAGCGCCTACAAGAGTACGACTTGGAAATAAATAATCGGCCTGGCACAGCCCACCGCAACGCCGATGCGTTATCCAAGGGGCCCTGCCCTGCGGACTGCGGCCACTGTTTGAGACTGGAGAGTCGTGCGGTACCCATCAATCGTACCACTGTATTCGACGACCCGTGGGAGCTAGACGAGTTACAGAACAGCCAGAAGAACGACTCCGATTTAGGCACGGTTATAGCCTGGAAGCGAGATGGCCGTCGACCTACCTGGCAGGAGGTCTCCGCCACCAACCAACAATGAAGACCTATTGGGCGCAATGGGACTCCTTGCAGCTGGAAAACAACGTCCTGACTAGAATCTTGGAAGACGAGGACGGTAGGGCAACGAGATCACAATTGATGGTCCCAAGGAGTAGAATGGCCGAGGTTCTGCGCCACTTGCATGATGGCTCCTCTGGGAGACACTTCGGATTGAAGAAGACGTTGCAGAAGGTCCGACACCGGTTCTACTGGGCAAGCTGCAAAAATGATGTCCGAGAGTGGTGTCGGAGGTGTGAAGCCTGCGCTACAGGAAACGGACCGGTTGGTAGACGTAGAGCTCCTATGCGGCAGTACAACGTCGGTAGTCCGTTCGAGAGGATAGCCATCGACTTCGCTGGACCATTCCCCGAAACATGAGCCAACGAGAACGGAAGAAGATAAAAGATCTGGTGGCCCGGTACCAAGACATCGTCGAGAGCGGAGATCATCCCAGCGGCCGTACTGACGTAGGAAAACATAAATAATTCGAGTTTGGCAGAAGAATCTTGCTGAGGACCGACCATGCTGATCTGAGATGGCTACTGCAGTGCAAGAACCCTGAAGGACAGATGGCTAAATGGATCGAGAGCCTACAAGAATACGACTTGGAAATAAATAATCGGCCTGGCACAGCCTACCGCAAAGCCGATGCGTTATCCAAGGGGCCCTACCCTGCGGACTGCGGCCACTGTTCGAGACTGGAGAGTCGTGCGGTACCCATCAATCGTACCACTGTATTCGACGACCCGTGGGAGCTAGACGAGTTACAGAACAGCCAGGAGAACGACTCCGATTTAGGCACGGTTATAGCCTGGAAGCGAGATGGCCGTCGACCTACCTGGCAGGAGGTCTCCGCCACCAACCAACGGTGAAGACCTATTGGACGCAATGGGATTCCTTGCAGCTGGAAAACAACGTCCTGACTAGAATCTTGGAAGACGAGGACGGTAGGGCAACGAGATCACAATTGATGGTCCCAAGGAGTAGAGTGGCCGAGGTTCTGCGCCACCTGCATGATGGCTCCTCTGGGGGACACTTCGGATTGAAGAAGACGTTGCAGAAGGTCCGAGACCGGTTCTACTGGGCGAGCTGCAAAGATGATGTCCGAGAGTGGTGCCGGAGGTGTGAAGCCTGCGCTACAGGAAACGGACCGGTTGGTAGACGTAGAGCTCCGATGCGGCAGTACAACGTCGGTAGTCCGTTCGAGAGGATAGCCATCGACATCGCTGGACTATTCACCGAAACCTAATCGGAAAATAAATACATTCTGGTGTGCATGGACTACTTCACCAAGTGGCCCGAAGCGTACGCCCTTCCGAATCAAGAGGCCGGTACTGTTGCTGATGTTCTGGTGAAGGAGTGCTTCAGCCGTTTTGGAGTCCCCCTGGAGTTACATTCCGACTAGGGCCGGAATTTCGAGTCTGGACTGTTCCAGAACGTTTTCAAGCTACTTGGGATACACAAGACCCGGACCACTGCCCTCCATCCTCAATCGGACGGCATGGTGGAAAGGATGAACCGAACCATGGGGAAGCATCTGTCCAAGGTGCTTTCCGAACATCAGCGTGACTGGGACCAGTACATTCACCTATTCCTAATGGCCTACCGATCGGCAGTACAGGAGACAACCAACCACACCCCAGCCACGATACTCTTTGGGCGCGAGCTGCGATTGCCATGTCTCAAATTCGGAAGAAAGCCTGGCGAAGAAACGGCCGGCGAGGACTACGTGGGAAACCTGAAGAAGAGGATGGAAGAGATCCACGACGCCGTACGCAGAAACATTCAGGGTGCCAGCGACCGAATGAAGGACCGATATGATGCCCGCGCTGAGGCCGGTGGTTTCCAGCCTGGCGATTTGGTATGGCTTCATAACCCCCAGAGGCGTCGTGGTCTCTCCCCCAAGCTCCAAAGAAACTGGGAAGGCCCCTACACTGTAGTTTTTCGACTGAATGACGTGGTATACCGAATCCAGAAACCTCCTCGAGGAAAGTGCAGGATGGTGCACTTCAATCGGTTGGCCCCATATGCCGGAACCAATGAGGAAGTGGAGGCTGTCACGGAACAACTCCTCAGACAACTAGAGACTGGAGGAACCTCCTTCCAGGAGTTTATGGCCGCTTATGGGGGTACGAAAACTGCGCGCTTTGGAGTCACTACAGAGGTGCAGCGTGACCTGTTCGACACCCTGCGGCAGTATTCCCTGGCACACTGCGTCGCTCAGGACCTACGGATGTCTAGGGGATCGCCGCTGCCTTCCGGGAGAAGTTTGGCCGGTTAGACCAGCTGCGAGAGCAGGTACTTCAGGTAGGCAGAACTTTGCAGCTGAAGGAAAGCAACAGCTCCATTTATTACCTGGTGACGAAAAGGTTGTCTTATGAAAAACCTAGTTACCAGGAGCTCTGGTCTGCTCTTTTGGACCTTAAGGAGCAGATGGTGAAGAACGGCGAAACCCGGCTAGCGGTGCCAAAATTAGGATGCGGCCTGGATTTGTTGGACTGGAGGGTCGTACGCAGCATGCTGGAAGTAGTCTTCGACCGGACCGGCATCCAGATCGAGGTCTGCTGTTGCAGCCCGTTGCGAAGCATTGAGCCCACGGTGGACTGCTACTTCTTCAACCAGTCCGTGTGCAAGAAAGGCACCGCCTGTAAATACCGTCATCGAATCCCCACAAGAGCGAGTGACAGGCACCCGACGCAACTCGTTCTGGGACAGAACGACCTAAGGCGGGGGCAGTGTAACGAACTTAGACCGATGCAGACGCGTGTATATTCGAGAAGCAACCTTACAGCCAGCTGCAGACGGGTGACGTCAGCAACCTTGCTGACTAATACGGCGATGCGTCATGCCTTTGTCGGGAGCTTCGAGTAAGGTCTGGACGTTTCTAGAATGACTCATTTGTGGGATATAAATACTCGCGAGCGGGAATAGCGGTCAGTTCTCATTCAGCCCGAAAGGCGTAAGGCCGCCACATAAATAAACGCGTATATAAATAACCACATAAATAATTGACGTTGAATCCAGTGTAAATAAATAGAGGGTATAACCATATAAATCATTAATGTTAAGTCGTGCTATATAAATAAATAAATGTATCGTTGTTAGAAATAGTTCGTAGTTTAAGTAATTCGTGTGTTTGTAAATAATAATAATTAATAGTTGTAAATAAATGTTTAATACAAGAAGCAGTGAATAATTTTAAATAGCCCGAACGTAAAAATGTAACATTATTATTACCAATGTAATTTTTTCTGAGCACCCATTTTCAGTTTTTAAATTATTTTATATAGGTAAAGGATATGTTTTAAAGATAGAAACGTGGAACATAAGATCCATGTTATCTCCTGGAAAAATGACTGAAATAGCAAACGAATTAAGCAGATACAATGTCGACGTCACGGCAGTATAAGAAATATTTAAGATGGAAGGAGCAGGGTGAAATAAGAAAAGGAAACTTTGTAATGTTGTACAGCGGAGACGACAGACAAGGACAAAACGGCACAGGTTTCATCATAAGCAATAAAATGAAAAACAACCTATAAATGGGAGAATATCTTTGATGAGAATAAAAGCGAAAATAACGAATATAACATTCATAAACGCATACGCTCCGACAGAACAAGCAGAAGAACATGGAAAGGAAACATTTTATGAACAATTACAACTAGTAAGCGAAAAAGTGCAAAAACATGACACTTTAATAACTCTGGGAGATTTCAATGCGCAAACAGGGAAGGAGGACTACATACGAGAAGTCGCGGGAAAGAAAACAATTTATGAGAAAACGAACAAAAATGGTCAGAAGTTATGCAGCTATGCAAACGCGATGGAAATGAGTATCAGTACTACAAGATTTAAACATAAAAAATTACATAAGGAAACTTGGATACACCCAAGAACAAAAATAGGCAACCAAATAGACCATATATTGGTAACAAGAAAAAGGCAAAAGAAATAAGAGATGCACGAACTTATAGGGGAGCAAACGCTGATACAGACCATTTTCTAGTAGTAGCAACATTGAAACAGAAAATATCAGTAGAAAAGCAAAAAATAAACACCTGTAAGTGGGATGTAGAAAAATTCCAGAACAAGGAAGTGTGCAAAAAATTTGAAGAAAACCTAAAGGAAAAACTACAACAGACAACAGAAACATCAGATATAAACCAAGAATGGGGAAATATAAAGACCATAACACTCAAAGCAGCAGAGGAAGTTATTGGGCGAAAAAAGAGAGAAAAGAAAAGGGAATGGTTTGATGCGGAATGTGAAGAACTAATTAAAAATAAAAATAAAGCAAGACTAAAGTGATTGCAGTCAGGAAGGCAGGAAGATTATGAGCAGTACAAGGAAATAAGGAGAGACGCGACCAAAAGATGTAAACAGAAAAAAAATTAGACTGAAAAGCTAATAGAAGAAATGGAATCCTGTAACAGAGGCTACAATGCGAAGACATTTTATAGAAAAATAAAAGAACAGAGAAAAGAAAACGGAATAAGGACAAGAGGACTCATAAACGAAGAAGGAATAACAGAATACAATTCAGAAAAGAGAAAACGAATATGGAAAGATCACTTCAGTAAACTATTAAAGGGAAAAGCGGAAGACACGAATGCGGCAATAGTTGAAATATACGATGAAGAGAGAGAAATACAAGCTCCAACTTATGAAGAGACAATAAAAATAATCAAAAAAAATTAAAAATGGAAAAGCAGCAGGTAGTGACGACATAATAGGAGAAATATTAAAAAACGGAGGAAAAGAACTACATGATAGAATTCACAAGCTAATAGTATCAATATGGAAGCAGGAAGAAATGCCAGAAGAATGGAAAAAGGGAGTAATCATACCACTACATAAGAAAGGGAAGAAAGAAGACACCAACAACTACCGTGTCAGGCCATTTTGTATTTTAATTAGCCACCTAGGCTTTAGGGCAGCGTGCCCGTATGTTAAACCCTTTTAGTTACTTATTTGGCTTCATCGCCTAATTCCATAATAATGATTTTGCACATATGTGGCCTCAAGCGCAGTATTTCTCGTCATCTGAGGCACCCCTTTGTTGATACTTTGACAGCCGGGTGTTAACGCTCGCAAGATTTCCGAACCTTCTAGAAATCACGCTGTTGGTGTGACTGCGAGGCCTCGCGCTCTCTTTGTCACCGGAACTTATTTGTTTTATTGGGCGCATCGCCATTGGCTGTCGAGAGTCACGTGGTAACGCCGTTTTGGCTCACGCCACTGCGAGCGTCGTAACGCTTCTTGCTGGGGATTCAGCCGAGAGCCGTCGATCTAAGAGGTCGGATAGTGTGTGTGTTCGTGCGGCGCTCCCGCCCTTGGCGGGGGCGTCAGCCTTTTTCCCGTCTCGTGCTGCTTCAGCAAGTGTTTGATAAACTGTTTCGCCTTAAGCGAGAGTCGGAGTTCAACTCAGGCCATTGAACAAGGGAGGTGTGTGTCGTTTAGCGGCGATCTTATTACGCCAAGGCGTAGGTGTGATGGAATTCCATGCCCGGTTCTACGTCGTCACGTAAGGGAGTGTTCCCTTTAGCTCGTTGTGCGAGGATTCCGTTGAGGTAGGACATCACTTGGGCTAGTTTTGCCGTCGTAGCGGCGTTTGTTGAAGCGCCAGCCTTTGTCGCCATTTTGGGCGCATCCAGACCATTCACACGTCGGCCGTTTTAGGGGCGAATTAATTGCCACAGGCAACCTGTTTCCCGCCAGCTGAACCGCATGCCGATCTCTTGGGCCGTCACCAATAAAACTAAGGTATTTGTAACCATTGAATCATACTAACTTCTTGTGCGCGAGCTTTGCGCTTAACCATGTGAATAATTGCTGAACTCTTGGCATACGCGCTGTAAGGCGGCATCGCCAGTTTGGTCGCAGTAAAATTGCATGTGCGCGAACTTGAAGTGGAATCATGTGCACCGTTAAAAATGTACCCTTCGCATCTTAAATTGTTGTCGCGAAGTGGCGTCGCTCGTTTTTAATCTAATCACTTCCCTCACTGGGGCTTTGCTGTGTTTGCCCAAATTATCATGTGAGCCAGATCACTTCTTATTAGGGCGGTGCCATATTCGCCAAGTTTTGTGCGAGACCTTTCGTATGTTAGCAACGGCGTCGTGTTCGGCTCGTTGAGTGTTACACGAAGTTATCGATCGCTTGGGCGGCGTAGCACCAGCTGTGTCATATTCTAAATTCGCCTGCGGGCGTTAGGCTATGTAAGCCCCCCTTTTCGGCTAAATATATCTCAGTAACGCGGCCCCCTTTTTGCCTTGCGAATTGGGTTTCTAACTAATTCGCCGCATCTCTTTGCGGCGCAGGATTCTGCCGACAGCTACGGTGTTCGCGTCGCCTTTGCTGTCGCATAACTCGATTTTTATGAACAAACGTTCCCTTTGTGGGACTGAAACAATAAGAAAGCCGACCTGCGATTAATTAATAAAATAAGCAATGGTAGTAAAAATCGCAGATCAACCCCCCTACCATTTATACACCACGGCAGCTCTGAAAAACTGTTTCTTACTCACCGCGATGGCCGACTAGCTCAAATATCGGCGGCCTTAGATCGTAGGTTCAGATCATCAGCTATGTACCCTGGAATGTCTTCAAAAAAGGAAAGGAAATGGAAATGGGCGCCAGAAATCAAAAGATTTCAAATAACAAGAAGAAAAAATAAATTACAAGTGACTAGCGTTTAATTAATCAACAATAAGAAGTTTTGAAATGTCAATAATCAATAATCAGGACAATTAAAATGTAAATAATGTAATGACAAAATTGTGTATCTTAACTGAAGGTTTCGACACGCATAAAATTAAGAACCCCTTTCGGGTTATTATAATAATTTACCAAAACCACTCGTGGGATAAGCTTATCACAGTCATCTAATAAAACCTTCTGTTAGGCTATTGAAAATAAATAGCGTGACTGTACCTTTTACATAGGGTCGAAACACACATCAAAAATAGCAAAATTTATAAACTGTGCATAATTAAATATAAGCATTAAAATTCAAATATTAAAACAAGAGCATGTATGAAATTGAACATTACAGGTTAATAATGGCAAAACGTATGAATATAAATTTTAAATATTGACGGGTTTAAAATACACAGATGTAAATTTCTGGTATTGAAAATAAGTCGAAGTAATATAAATCTCGGAGTAGCACTAACTAACCTCGAAACGTAAGCTGGACGTGAACGACAATAATCATTGTTGAAGTCGCCGGGGAAGCGCCGAAAATTGCTGCAATAGCATCTTCAAACGGCAGCAAGTACGCCGGACCCAGCAGGTGTCGAAAATGCGATAAGACTTGGCCTCCGAGATAAACTCGTTGTTGAAACGGATAATTAAGATTAAGAGCTAAGAAAGATATAATTAGTATGGAGATAATAAAACAGAAAAAGCGCAATCGTACCTGATTATAATCAGCCCTTAGAACACAAACTGCTCATTGAAATTAGTTGAGCGCACGTAATTTGGCTTAATTAAAAACAAGGCTTAGCCGCGCCGGTATCGGCGGGCTCAAGCGAAGACAGCAAAGTGCCCGGACGAAGAATTTCGTTTCCTCGAGGAAGGCTCGCACTCTGATAAGAGATAGCACAGGTCAAAAGAGCAAATTGCAAACGATAGGAACTTGATCCAGGTACAAAATGCGTTGGTTTGGAAAATTTACGAATTCGAAATGCAAAAGGAATTATAATTTAACTAAAAATATACAGGTTAAGCCTGAAATAATTGGATAAATGGCGAAACAATTAGGCAAAGCCAAAAAATTGTTTCAGGACTCATATGTCAAACTGCTCTTGATTTTGTACAGTTATGGGTGTTGTTTAGTAACAGTAGTGCGCCCATCAGCTGATGCTTATTTATAAGAATTAACGCAATGTTTGCGGCACGCTTTGCTGCCCCAATGTAAGAATGGAATAATAGACGCTTATCTAATTAAGAGACGCTTTATTCTTGGTCGATTTGTGCATGTTCTGTTTCAGTGTGCGCCCATCATTGAGAAGATAAATGTACGGTGGGGCCAGTGAGATCAGAGCGTGCAGGTAAGCTTGGTGGTGACATTGCCGTAGCTCCAAGAGCCCCACTTCATGATCTAAGTATTTTTGCCATCACGAAATCGTTGTGTGAGTTTATATTTCACGAGTACCCCTATCGACGGAGTGTCTTGAATACTTCGCCCCCGTCTAACCGCCCAGGCCCGGTTATTCGGGTTAAGACAGGCTTGGTGGCGCCCTCTTTATTTTACCGTTATTTACCGACCCTCTGACCGATACCCTTAGATAATCTCGGTAAGAACCCGCCCAACTCCACTGAAAGTCTAGCCGGCCTATCTTGTTGCGGCTGGGTAGCGGCCTAGGAGAACTTTCGTCCCGATTTCGTCCATTATGGCACGCGCCGGCCGTTTCGTTTATGTATGACCCGGTGCGGTGTCGTAAAGTCAGTTTAAGACCGTAACAAGTTTTTGACGCCCTTGCGTGGGGCTTTGTCGGCCTCATTGTGGCCTTGTTGTGTGTTGTAATTTATATTAATGTCACAAATGTTTTTTTTTCGTCATTTCGAAGTGGTATGGACTGGTAAACCGTTTTTTTTCCTAGTAGAATATTTTACCGAGCTTCTTTTCTTGTTTTCTATGTTTTTTCTTGTCTTTCTTATTTTCTGTTTGTAGTTTTGTGTTTTCTTGTTGTTTATCGCCTTTTTGAGTTTTTTTTTGTTTTTCCCATGTCTTTTCATATTTTGGGTATCTTTTTCATCATTTTTTTACCGTCGTTTCTTGTTTCTCTTAGCCAGTTCATACTACCGAGATCTCTCGTTGCATTTAGTGCAGATTTTATCCCGTATTAGTCGGATTTAGTACCAGATGTTGTTGAGTGAAGGTACCGACCTTGTTTTTTTTAAGTCTTTTCGAAGGCTTAGTGAGAGTTTCGATTCCCTGTCGTTTACATTGTTTAGCCTTGGGCTAAGTTGACACTTTTTGTTCTACCGTACCGAACTGACGTTCACGTTAGTGAGGTTTACCGATTTTGACGTTTTTTTTTGTTGTTTGGTGTTGTACCGCGTTGATTTTTTAGTAAGCAGGTTGGAATTCATTTCCACCTTCATTACCGCGTTTTAGTTTGTTGATAGGTTTTGGTGTGTTGTTGGTGTGCTTGTGGAGATTTGCTCGTGCGGTTATTAGGTCCCTCAGGCCATCTTCTTAGTTAGTTTGGCGTAGTTATTCTCGTTTGGCCTTTATCTCACTCTCATTATTATCATGTATCGCCCAACTTGGTTTACCGACTTCTTCGTGGACACCCTTAACATTTCTTTCGCAGTGTCTTTCACACGTTTCGTTAGCATTTAACGAGTCTTTACCGCTGGCCGGAATGGTTCGTATTTGTTGACGTTTTGTTGTCGCTTATCGTACCCTTTTTGTTTGATGACTTCATGTTGTCAAGTATCGTGTTCTTTGTGAACAGTTTCGTTGAAGCTTCTGAGCTTTGTGTGGCGGCAGTGCACGGCTGTTCGCATGAGGCCTCTTTGGTATTCAAGTTTTCAAGTATTTAAGTATTTAAAGATTTTTGACTTTTTCTGTATAGTGATGCCCTGGTGTTTTCGTGGCTTAGCGCTCTTTTTACCGTACCGTTGGCCGTCGCCATGTCAACCACCTATGTGGGATTACATAAAGAGAGCGTGTTTCTGGTCATTTTGTTTCGTGCGGACCCTGTCGTAGTAAGGTAGTCCCTTTGGGCCGCATGGAGATCTGAAAAGGATTTATTGGGCATGCGTCATCGCAAGCCTACACCCTTGGTGACTTAGTTCTTCATGATTTTCTTTTGGTGTTCGGTGTTGGAGTCATTTTCGAGCTCGCGCTTTGCGGTTTAATAGTCGACTTGGCTCCGGCATCGGCATCGATTGAGGGTTTCGGTGGACTGAGTTTTCCTAATTGCTACTGATTATAACTGTTTTTGACAGCTTCTGTCACAACCATTTCCCTTGTTGGTTGTTCATCCTCTTCTCTTGGGTATTCATACCAGTTGTGGGATCCACACAATGGAACGATCTCGTGACGTGCAACGTGCCCTCTTCAGGTAACCCTCGGGTGGGATGTTAGACCTCCATTTTTATACCCCCCCCCCTCCCTGTGTTCTTTTGGAACGGTTGGTCGGAAGTGTCCACAGGTGTAAGACTTGTTTGTACCCGATTTCGACACAAAAATTTACGTATTTTCTACCGGCGTATCCGGTCTTTCTTCTTCCTCTTCTCTCTCTTCCCTCCTTTGCACCCTATCTGGTAGCCAGTGTGCGTAATCCCTTTGGGGGTGCACTCTATCGTATCGAATGTTGTTTTTTTTGTGTTTTTCGTTGTTGCGTTTTCGTTTGAGTTCTCGTTACGTTGTCGCAAAATGCCCCGTTGATTTTAGGAGACTTCGGGGAACTCTCTTTCAAGTAAGGGGAGTGTCAGGTCATTTTGTATTTTAATTAGCCACCTAGGCTTTAGGGCAGCGTGCCCGTATGTTAAACCCTTTTAGTTACTTATTTGGCTTCATCGCCTAATTCCATAATAATGATTTTGCACATATTTGGCCTCAAGCGCAGTATTTCTCGTCATCTGGGGCACCCCTTTGTTGGAACTTTGACAGCCGGGTGTTAACGCTCGCAAGATTTCCGAACCTTCTAGAAATCACGCTGTTGGTGTGACTGCGAGGCCTCGCGCTCTCTTTGTCACCGGAACTTATTTGTTTTATTGGGCGCATCGCCATTGGCTGTCGAGAGTCACGTGGTAACGCCGTTTTGGCTCACGCCACTGCGAGCGTCGTAACGCTTCTTGCTGGGGATTCAGCCGAGAGCCGTCGATCTAAGAGGTCGGATAGTGTGTGTGTTCGTGCGGCGCTCCCGCCCTTGGCGAGGGCGTCAGCCTTTTCCCGTCTCGTGCTGCTTCAGCAAGTGTTTGATAAACTGTTTCGCCTTAAGCGAGAGTCGGAGTTCAACTCAGGCCATTGAACAAGGGAGGTGTGTGTCGTTTAGCGGCGATCTTATTACGCCAAGGCGTAGGTGTGATGGAATTCCATGCCCGGTTCTACGTCGTCACGTAAGGGAGTGTTCCCTTTAGCTCGTTGTGCGAGGATTCCGTTGAGGTAGGACGTCACTTGGGCTAGTTTTGCCGTCGTAGCGGCGTTTGTTGAAGCGCCAGCCTTTGTCGCCATTTTGGGCGCATCCAGACCATTCACACGTCGGCCGTTTTAGGGGCGAATTAATTGCCACAGGCAACCTGTTTCCCGCCAGCTGAACCGCATGCCGATCTCTTGGGCCGTCACCAATAAAACTAAGGTATTTGTAACCATTGAATCATACTAACTTCTTGTGCGCGAGCTTTGCGCTTAACCATGTGAATAATTGCTGAACTCTTGGCATACGCGCTGTAAGGCGGCATCGCCAGTTTGGTCGCAGTAAAATTGCATGTGCGCGAACTTGAAGTGAAATCATGTGCACCGTTAAAAATGTACCCTTCGCATCTTAAATTGTTGTCGCGAAGTGGCGTCGCTCGTTTTTAATCTAATCACTTCCCTCACTGGGGCTTTGCTGTGTTTGCCCAAATTATCATGTGAGCCAGATCACTTCTTATTAGGGCGGTGCCATATTCGCCAAGTTTTGTGCGAGACCTTTCGTATGTTAGCAACGGCGTCGTGTTCGGCTCGTTGAGTGTTACACGAAGTTATCGATCGCTTGGGCGGCGTAGCACCAGCTGTGTCATATTCTAAATTCGCCTGCGGGCGTTAGGCTATGTAAGCCCCCCTTTTCGGCCAAATATATCTCAGTAACGCGGCCCCCTTTTTGCCTTGCGAATTGGGTTTCTAACTAATTCGCCGCATCTCTTTGCGGCGCCGGATTCTGCCGACAGCTACGCTGTTCGCGTCGCCTTTGCTGTCGTATAACTCGATTTTTATGAACAAACGTTCCCTTTGTGGGACTCATATGTCAAACTGCTCTTGATTTTTTACAGTTATGGGTGTTGTTTAGTAACAGTAGTGCGCCCATCAGATGATGCTTATTTATAAGAATTAACGCAATGTTTGCGGCACGCTTTGCTGCCCCAATGTAAGAATGGAATAATAGACGCTTATCTAATTAAGAGACGCTTTATTCTTGGTCGATTTGTGCATGTTCTGTTTCAGTGTGCGCCCATCATTGAGAAGATAAATGTACGGTGAGGCCAGTGAGATCAGAGCGTGCAGGTAAGCTTGGTGGTGACATTGCCGTAGCTCCAAGAGCCCCACTTCATGATCTAAGTATTTTTGCCATCACGAAATCGTTGTGTGAGTTTATATTTCACGAGTACCCCTATCGACGGAGTGTCTTGAATACTTCGCCCCCGTCTAACCGCCCAGGCCCGGTTATTCGGGTTAAGACAGGCTTGGTGGCGCCTTCTTTATTTTACCGTTATTTACCGACTCTCTGACCGTTACCCTTAGATAATCTCGGTAAGAACCCGCCCAACTCCACTGAAAGTCTAGCCGGCCTATCTTGTTGCGGCTGGGTAGCGGCCTAGGAGAACTTTCGTCCCGATTTCGTCCATTACGGCACGCGCCGGCCGTTTCGTTTATGTATGAGCCGGTGCGGTGTCGTAAAGTCAGTTTAAGACAGTAACAACCGTGGAATAACACCATTGAATACAGCGTACAAAATATTATCAGTAATACTACACCAGAGATTAGAACCATACACAGAAAAGCTTCTCGGGGACTACCAAAATGGTTTTAGACCCGAGAGATCAACGATAGACGCACTACATACAATGAATCAAATATTGGAAAAAGCTATGAATTTAACATCGAACTAAATATACTGTTTGTGGACTACAGACAAGCTTTCGACAAAGTTAATCGAAAAAAAATGTTTGAAGAAATGGCGACACTAGGAATCCCAGCGAAATTAATAAAGCTAATAGAAATGAATGACGATGAAAGAATACAATGCAGTAATAAAAACACAAGATGGAACCACCGAGAGTTTTGAGATAAATATGGGAGTGCGGCAAGGAGATGCGTTATCAGCAGTGTTATTTAACATAGTGCTAGAAACTGTAGTAAGGAAAATAGAAGACCAAGGAAATAACCTAAATAACAGTGGAGACAAGAGGACGAAAATTAATGAGAAGATAGCATTAACCAATAGAGCATTCTACGCAAATAAGAAAATGCTACAGAGTAAGATGCTGAGGAAAAACACTAAACTGAAAATATATAGGACAATTATCAGACCGGTAATGTTATACGCTGCAGAGGTAATGACAATGACAAAAAAACAAGAAGAGGACCTGAGAATAATGGAGAGAAAAATATTAAGATATATATTAGGCCCGGTAAAGGAGGGAAATGAGTACAGGAGCCGGATGAACCATGAATTAAATGAAGAAATAGGCGAAGATATAGTCAAGAAGATCAAACAACAGAGGGCTAAATGGCTAGGACACGTCTGGAGGGCCGGAACCAGTTCAATTATGTACACCATACTCGATTGGAAACCAGAAGGTGTAAGAAGGAGGGGACGACCAAGAAATACATGGTGGCAAGAAGTTACTGAAGACCTCCGAGGTATTGGAGTATACAGGTGGCAAGAATGCACAAAAGACAGGAAAAAATGGCAGGAGATATGCAGCAAGATTTAAAATAAACCAAGATGGGAACTGATCTATCCCAAAATAAGATCTAGAAAGCTTATAACCTTGGGGTGTCCAGCCACTATATATATATATATATATATATATAAGGAAATATAAACACCAAGGGGATGCAAATTATAGCATACGCTGACGACATGGCCATAATAAGCAGGACAAGAAAAGGACTCATAAAAGCATTTAGAGAAATGGAACGAGCAGCAAAAAAAGTGGGCCTACAAGTCAACGAACAGAAGACGAAACATATGAAATATGGAAGAAACAATGAAAACGAAAACCAAAACCTGCAAGTCGACAACTACAACTTTGAGAGCACAAGCAAATACAACTACCTACTTGGGGACACAAATAAGTAACTCAAGTCAAAGTAATGAAGAAATCAAGTGAAGAATCCAAGCAGGTCATAGGGTATAAACAAGTAGGTACCTATTAAAAGATAAGACGTTAAAAAGGGATACAAAATTAAAAATATATAATACATTAATAAGGCCTGTGGTGACATATGCCATGGAAACATGATGCATAAGAAAAAAAAGACGAACAACTAAGAATATTCGAAAACAAGATACTGAGGACAATATTGGGATCAAAAAAGACAAACGAAAACGAATATAGAGCGCTAGCTAATAAACTTTGAAATACAGAAAGAAATAAACGAGAAAGACATAGTGAAACACATAAAAGCACAAAGAATAGGATGGCTAGGCCACATAACACGAAGTGAGAGAAAGAGAGCTATAAAGCAACAACGGAATGGAAACCGAGTGAGACAAGAAACGAAGGAAGGCCCAGATCGAGATGGATAGACGAGGTGGCAGAAGATTTAAAAATAATGGGATTGAAAAACGGGAAAGAAGAAGCCATGAACAGAAAAACGTGGAAAAACCTAGTCGAGAAAGCAAAAACCCACCAAATGTTATGAAAAAGTAAAAATCATGAGGAAAGGGGACTAATCCACCCCAGAAAAAGGATCAAGGAAGTTCCTTTTAGAACGGCCAAAACCGAAATGGGTTGTGGAGCCTAAGAAGAAGAAGAAGAAACTTCGACATCTTAAATTATTTAGAAATATTGAATAATATGCAGTTTTTAACACAATTTCTACATTAAATAAGGCTCAATTATACTGTATAGTACGAGGCAGTTTATAAACTGCTTTTATTCGAATGTTAAGTTTATTTATAATATGAGCAAGCGTGAAAGATACCCTGTTTATTAATTAGTTTATTCATTATAAAATATTTGACATACCAAATCGTTTACCATAAAAGTTGTGCAGCAGCATGAAGCTGATGTAAAACTAAACAAAAATAATATCATTTCATAGGAACTCGTGACATGTAAACAACACATTCATGCACAGTTGACGTCCACCGTAACTACGATTTTATAGTTAGTCAGTGCTTTGTGGCACCGCGGTGCGGTAAAATGACTAGAAAATTTTTAGCTTTCAGAGACCCTTAAACAAAAAGTTGTAGTAATAACGGGTGTTAGCAGAAACGTTAGTTAAGTATTTTAATGTTCAGTTGCGTTTAGGAGAAATAAATAAAATTGATATTATCGACTTTGAATTTTGACGTTTCCAAGTGTCAACTACAACATTTACTGATGTCAGCTTGCTTGATGGCTTGATATTCGAAAGCGAAGTCATGAATTTATAGAAAATGTTAAAAAAATATATATCGGTAAAAAATTTAATACAATACTCGGTGCGTTAGGCATTTTACAGCGAAAATGCGACCTACCGCACTTGTAATGTAAATAACTATTCCATAGTTACCTTATGATGCTGGTATTATACTAAAAATGTACATCGAAGGTTAAGATTTTATTATCAATCTATTACATCTTGGTTGTAACATAACTATGTTATTAATAAGATATAATTATTTTATGTTAAAACTGGTTCCAGATAAAACACGAATATTCCAGTATATGGCGATTATATATGGTATAACAACACAGTGTGCTGGCTATGCATAGTAGGTAATATACTACTGCTAAAGTGAACAAAAAAGTACATATCTAAAACGTGTTCTACAGTTCCTTGTTTGTTTGTTTGTTAATGGACAAGGTCTAGGCATGTAGAGTACGAGGTACCTTAGACACCGACTGCTTTGGTCATATGGTCAAAGTCCCACTTAGAATTTTGCCGAGACTAAGGAGTTCCAACCCTAGCAAGGGATCTTTTACTTGCTACACATCGTAGTAACATGGGACCCACGGCTTTACATCACTTCCGAATGTAGAGGCTTTCATCTGCATTTTTTAAATTTTTGACAACCTCACCAGGTCCGGGAATCGAACTCGCGACCCTTAGATCAGTAGTCAGGATGCTTTCCACTGAGCTGCCGACCCCGGCAATCTACTGTTCCTTATTTATAAATTTATTGTGTGCCAATTTTATATGAAATTGATTCTGTAACTAATTTAAAAACACAATAAAACAATTCTGGGCAGATCAACCGCCCTGAATGTACGATTAAATGTGGAACTCAATCTTTTTTACTCGTCAGTATAGACGAATAAGATTCTATTGTATGCATTTTCATGTGTCTCACTAAGCTATGTTTCATTGTCGTGGAATACACACAAATAGAACAAGAATAAGGTTTTTCTCCTGTATGCGTTTTCATATGTTTAACTAAATCACCTTTGAATGCTGCTTTATATTCGCAAATACAACATGAATAAGGTTTTTCTCCTGTATGCATTTTCATATGGTTAACTAAATGAGCTTTCCTTACTGCTTTATATTCGCAGATAGCACATGAATAAGGTTTCTCTCCAGTATGCGTCTTCATATGTCGAACCAAATTACTCCTCAGGGCTGCTTTATAATCGCAAATAGAACAAGAATAAGGTTTTTCTCCGGTATGCCTCTTCATATGGTCCACTAAAGTACTTTTTCGTGGTGCTTTATACTTGCAAATACAACATAAATAAGGTTTTTCTCGTGTATGCGTTTTCACATGGTTTATTAAAGTACCCTGGTTTGTTGCTTTATACGTGCAAATAGAACAAGAATAAGGTTTTTCTCCTGTATGCGTTCTCATATGTTGAACTAAACTACATTTCTGCATTGTTCTGTACTTGCAAATAGAACATGAATAAGAGGTCTCTCCTGTATGCATCTTCATATGTCTAGCCAAAGTACTTCTCAGGGCTGCCTTATAGTCGCAAATAGAACAAGAATATGATTTTTCTCGTGTATGAGTCTTCATGTGGTTCAATAAAGTACTTCTTCGTGCTGCTTTATACCCGCAAATAAAACATAAATAAAGGTCTTCACCTACATGGGTCTCCAAATGCTTAACTAACTTACACTTCCCATGGGCAATCGTATGTTCCAAAAAATTATTCTTATCTTGTGCTTCATATGCACAGACGTTACAAACTAACTGTTCTTGTAACAGGCTTCCACTTGCTGCACACGTATCAGACAATTCATCTTTTATATCAACTTCCTCTTGTTTAATATTTAATTCGTGATAAGCCGTGTTGCTAATAGTATCTCGCACAATCTCTTGCTGAACAAGTGAATTTGCAACTACTTTACTTTCATTGACTCTTGTCAGTGGTTCATGTAACATGCTGGTGATTGCATTAGGCAAAATAGGATCAGCTAATTCATGTTCCACGTCCATTATTATAACAATAATGAGGAATCCGGATTTATTGAATGTAATCTCTAAAAAAAAATGCAAAACCAAATACTACAAACTTCCTCCTTACAGAGGCTAAAATTCGTACTTACATGGAGTAACATGAAATTTTATGAATAATTTTGTTCAGAAAATAGGATAGTAGCCAACATAATGTTGAATTATTACACTAACACCCTTCATAGTCCGACAAGGTCGGTTAGAACAACTTGAATTCAAAAGAGCTACTGCAGTAGATAGGATAAACATCAAAATGGCTAAGGCAGGAACGGCCATATATCTAATACTTACTATATTGCTAGCGGCTATGTGTGGGAAACTTACGAAGGAAGCGAGACAGACAACCAACTCTTCAATGTATAATGGTGAGTTGTGCGCAAACGCGGCGGTGTCGTCCGTCCAATGGGGAAGTGGTCAAGTTTAAAATTCGCTTCTAAAGGTGGAGGTCGAATTCTCACGCATGCGCACGAGACGCGTTATACTCTAAGTGAAACTATGTCGGCGCCGTAATGTTTTCGGGCCTTCCGAGACCCTACTAGCAATATATGTGTATTATATATATGGGAACGGCTAAAGTTAGGACGGCGTACCAACGTTACCAGTTCGTGCACTGATGGATAAAGCGGGAAACTTAAACTTTCAAAATAATATGTTTCAAATTACACTACGTATATCAACTCAAAAATTTACCATAACAGCTACTGTTATGATTACGCATAAATTCTCCAAAATTTAGTAAATTATCTTTACTTTAATTTGCTTTTAGAGAAGCCAAATGACATATTCATTTGTTAAATTAATAAAAATCAGGTTATTTATACATTTTATATTTTTTATTAACAAAAATTTAGATATAATATAATTATTAATTTAAATAATTATTAATGTAAATATTAAAAAAAAAATTCCTAATTATTTACTCATATAAATGATCATTTCCAGGATCTTTAGATATCATTTCTGAATGCGTGCCATGTAAATTGTCTATAATTAACCGAGTTTCTTCAATATTGGGTTTCCGGCTACAGTTTCTGTTCCTATTTTGTTTACGTGTTGAACGAAAAGAGGCCTGTTTTCGAATCTTCTTATTAACTGGCTATCCAACATACTCTGTTTTCAAATCAAAGTTTTTTTATTTCCACTTCACTAATGGATTCAGTACTTTTGAAAAAATTTGGAACTATATTTATTGCCATTGACAGCACACATGGGCTTACTGCCTATGATTTTGACCTCATTACCATTTTAAGTGTAGATGAGTTTAATGAAGTGATACCCTTAGCAATTATGTTTTCTAACAGGAAAAATTCTTATATCAATCAAGTTTTCTTTCAGAAAATAAGAGAGAGATAACGTGGGCATTATAAAAACTGACACTTTTATGTCAGATATAACAAATGTATTTTATAATTCATGGGAAAATATAATGGGTCCACCACATAAACAGCTTTATTGTTCCTGGCACATAGATCGTGCGTGGCAGTCAAATTTGTCAAAAATTAATAATGCTGAGAAGAGGGAATGGGTTTATAAAACTTTAAAATATTTACAGACACTTTTGGATCTGCAGAAATTTCAAGTTTTTGGATATTCTGAAAAATTAATCAACAAAAGTTTCGTCAATATTTCATTAATTATTATGCAACTTGTTTTGAAAAATGGGCCTATTGTTTTCGAGTTGGAGCAATTGCCAATACAAATATACATCTCGAGAGTATGCATAAAACACTAAAATATTGTTCTCTGAATGTCATTTTTGGCAGTGGTCTATTATGATATGTTTTTCGGACTTTTTCCACTCTCTAGGGTGTAAATCACACAACGTTTCGGGAGTTTTGATCTACTCCCGTCGTCAGGTGTTCCTGGTTAGTCCTGAGAAGGACTGATATTGTACGTTTTTCAACGCAAATTTGTGCCTCCCCCGGGGTTTGAACCCACCAGGGTCTAGTGGTTAGAGTGGCAGAGTAGTAATCACAGCGATCAGCGGTCCCGGGTTCAAACCCCGGGGGAGGCACAAATTTACGTTGAAAAACGTACAATATCAGTCCTTCTCAGGACTAACCAGGAACACCTGAAGACGGGAGTAAATCAAAACTCCCGAAACGTTGAGTGATTTACACCATAGACTGTGGAAAAAGTACGAAAAACATATCATACTAAAATATTATTACTTACAAAGTAAAAAAATTAAACTTTTAGACAAGACACTTCATGTTTTGATCGAGTTTTTAAAAAATTAAAAATTTGAAAGAATTATGAAACTAACAAAATAGGATACTTCAGAACTAGTGAAAAATATCCATGCAAGACATCGTGTAGCAATATTTACCAAGTTTACTGAGAACGTAATAGAAGACAACAAAGTTTATACCATTAAATGTGATTCTAGTGAAAACACATATTTAATTACAAAAATTTTTTCCGACGTAAATGTATGCTGCCCAATAAAATGCTCTATTTGCTCCATATGTTTGCATTCCTTTAGCTGCACTTGTGTGGATTTCAATATAAGAACTTTAATCTGTAAACATATACATTATATTGCATCTAATTACCCAAACTCAGCTCTTGGTAGCACTAATATAATAGCAGGAAATAGTAGTAATGAAGTTAACAATGTTATTCAAAATTTAGCAACATTTTCAAGAAATATTGATAAACTTTTGGATGAAATAAGTTCTGGAGCTTTAAGTCTAGTTCAAAATATAAAAACCAAAGAGTATTCAACCGAACAATTAAAACTAATTTTAGATAATATAAAAAGTGCTGAATCCATTAGTGAAATGGAACTAAAAAACTTTGATTTGAAAACAGAATATGTTGAAGAGCCAGCTCATAAGAAAATTCGAAAACAGGTCTCTTTTCATTTAACACGTAAACAAAATAAGAAAAGAAACTGTAGGAAACCCAATATTGAAGAAACTCGGCTAATTACAGAAACTTTATATGGCACGCATTCAGAAATTGTATCAAAGGATCCTGGAAATGATTATTTATATAAGTGAATAATTAGGAAAAAAATATTTTGTATTATCTTTTAATATTTACATTAATAATTGTTTAAATTAATAATTATATTATATCTAAATTTTTGTTAATAAAAAATGTAAAATGTTTAAATAAACTGATTTTTATTAATTTAACAAATGAATATTGGCATTTGGCTTCTCTAAAAGAAAATTAAAGTAAATATAATTTAGCAAATTTTGGAGAATTTATGCGTAATCATAACAGTAGCTGGTACGGTAAATTTTTGCGTTAATATACGTATCATTGTAATTTGAAACGTATTAGTTTGAAAGTTTAAGTTTCCCGCTTTATCCATCAGTGCACGAACTGGCAACGTTGGTACACCGTCCTAACTTTAGCCGTTCCTGGCTAAGGCTGCCAACTATTGAGCTGCCGTCAGTGATTTTGAATGACATAGATACAAGTATAGCATTTAAAATTACATACGTTTATGTGCCAAGATGTGTAACATCCCTTTTTCGTGCTATCTTCTTCTGTAATACAGAATATGAATATACTCTATCTTTCTTGCAGTTACTAGCACAGCACCCTAGATATAGAACACAGCATGCTTATTTTTGTTTTTCAAAAACGTATGTTGGTTATTGCACCTTGTTATGAACAAGAAATGTCAAACTCACATTTTAGGTGTAAACACATAACCTTAAAGAAGTCGGCTGTTTACTAATTTCAGTATGACTAAATTATGCTTTAAATGCGATAAAGAAGATGATTAACTATTTCCATGTGATGGCTGTAAAAGAGAGCTGTGCTAAAAGTGTGGAGAAATATCCGAAACCGAAATAAGATGCTTAAAGTTACGTAAGAGAAAAATCTTTTGTGAACCATGTAAGGTTGGTGTTTTTCGTGTTCCAGAGTTAATTAAGGAAGTGCAGCAGCTACTTGAGAGTAAATTTGATCAATGGTGACAATATGTCATGAATGTGCAAATAAGCTGGATATGGGTCACAAGGCTTTGATCTCAGAAATGTTTTAACGTCAACAGCGAGCTAAAAATGTTATACTTTTCAACGTTCAAGAACCTCATGGTAACTCCTATTCAGAAAAAGCCCACGTAGACAAAAACTCAGTCAAAGAACTGTTGAGATATCGAAGTGGATACTTATAACTTGAAACTTTTTAGGTTAGAAAAATTTGATATAGTATAATACCTACGTCGTTTAGAAGTTATTCTGAATTCTTGTGAAGAAGCAAAAAATATTTTAAGAAACAAGAATAAAATTGCAGTGCCTAATGTGCAAATTAAATCTGATCAGACTCTAGCGCAAACAGATTACTTTAAAAAAAATAAGGCTAAAATTGAGCGGTTTAATAAGGAAGGGGTTACTAATAAAACTATCAAATACCTAAATGGTGTTCCTACAATTGTGGATGCCACTTCCCGTAGTAACTCAAAAAACTACTAACTGTGTACTATCAAAATACTCGTGGCCTTCGGACCAAATTACAGTTACAAATTGCAGTAACTACCAATAGTAATTATGATTTAATAATTTTTACTGAGGCATGGTTACAGAGTGACATTTCTGATAATGAAATGGGACTCTCGAACTACACTGTGTTCAGGAAGGATCGGAATAGTGAAACTAGTGTTTTTAGTAGAGGTAGTGGTGTTTTGATAGCTGTTCGGAACTATCTCTGCAGTAGCCGTATTTATGTTACTAACACTAATGTTAAACACTTGTTTGTAAAAATTTCCTGTCAGTCAACTTATCTTATAGTGGGTGCAGTTTATATTCCACCGAGGTCTGCGGGGGATATACGTGTTGTCCCCAGAAATTTTGAATACGAGCATTTCAATGCATTACTTGGCGCCTAGTTACTACTCTCATTTTTTGCTTAGCCGAACCAAATATTTTAATTCACTAAGCAACGGAAAATAATTAGTAATTTCTAGTTTTTACTGATTTTGTAATAAAATACGGAATCAAAGTCAAAAATAGTTACACGATACAAATTATACTTAAATTCTAACAAACACAATATTAACCTAATGCATAACAAATAGCTAAGTTTATTTTATTAAATGTTCAAAAACATCTTGTTGAGCAAGACAATATCCCAGACGATCATAAAATTCTGGTCTAATTTCTCTTAACATCGCAAGAGTGATATTTTGAGAGGCTTCAAGAAGTTTTATTCTAAGTTCATCCACGTTGTTATCTCTTTGATGCTGATGGGTATAAATTGTTTGCTTTGTGGCCCAAAAAAAAAAATATATATTTGGGGAAAAATCAGGAGATCTTGGTGGCCATTTTATGTCTCATGTAGTGCTAATAATACGATCAGGAAATATTGATTTAAATATTCCTTAGCTGCATTGTGAGCAGGACATCGGTCGTGCTGATACCAGAAGTGGGCCATATCAATGTTTTGTAAGTCTTGAACTGCTGGTATCACTTGCTTGTCAAGTAACAGGAAAGTCGATTCGTCACTAAACAGAATATTTCTAAAAAATTCATAATTATTGTTTACTCTATCCATCACATCTTCACAAAATTCCATTCGACGACCATGGTCAGCTGTGAAAACCTCTTGTGTCGTTTTAACTTTGAAAGACTTAAAACCATTCCTTTTAAGTAGTCTATGCACTTCTGATTTTCCGGCATTAATTTCTGGATTTTCTGCAAGGGTGCTTGTTGACAAAGTGTCATTTTCTGTTATCATATTGCGAACCATAATTTCCCGCATTTCAGCTTCTTCATTTGGAGGCATCCATTCCTTTGAGCACTTACATGATGGATTTTCAGAACCAGTTTCCTCAAACAATTGTTTAACATCGAAGACCGAACTGGTGTTTACTGTCACATCGTATGCCATAACAAACAAATGATTCGCGATTTCATTCGTGGAATGACCTCGGTAAAACCATTTAACAATTTGAGTTTTCTGTTCTGTTGTCAACATTTTGAAAAGAAAAATTAACCACTTATGTGTATCATATTTGAAGCTATGTATAAAGTCAAATTGACATGCACAACCAACAATTAAAAAACGAAAGTGAGAAACACTTTCTGCAACTGCTGCGACTACTTATTGTCAGGGTAAATTATTATACAACATTGTTAGAATGTACTTATATAAAAAATAGTCAGTACTACTTAATGGATTTTATTATTCCAATTTAACAAAAACAAGAATATAATTCCATTTTATATATTCAATTCATATGTATTGTTGCTTATCTAGTTCTACAACCAGTTACTAAAAAGCAGAAATTGGGAATTGATCCACTTATTTGTCCAAAAATACAAGAAAATTTATTAGAAAATGAGAAAAATAGCACGCCAAGATATAGTGCCTCTCCCGATGGGGTAGGTACTACACTCTTGTAAACTATCGAATTTTTTATTCTTCAGGAAAAAGTCATTCTTGATAAAAAGTTTTACTTGTCTTAAGAAGTCGCCGTGATTAAACTTATGATAAAGTATACATAACATTAAAAAATTTTTTAAATGTAATATTGAACTTAAGTACTGACTCTTATTTTTAACTTTTATGAAAAATTTTATTTAACAAAGTTGTTACAAAACTGAAGAAAAGCTCAACTATGGAGTTTGGTTAAAAATAACAAAACTAACTTTTTCCTAAGAAAACTAAATTTTTGAGGTCAATATAGAACTCTTTTATACTTTCTTATTCTTGACAGAAAAAATAGTTCGAGTGAGAACAGTAAACAGTAAAAAAATCAACTATATTACGAACTTACACATTTTCTAATCTTCTAACTTCTTCATACACATTCATATCTTTCTTTATGGTGACAAATTCAAACAAGCTCCTGTCATATGACACTGACAATTTTAACGACAAGTTAAGATGGCACCTTTAAAAAAGCTCATAAAGCAATAAATCGAACCAGATTGAGGAATGGGATGAACATATGGGTCTTGCTCAGAGAAAAAAATCTGCGATACTGAAACAATAATTAGAAGAAAACAAGGCACAACCAAAATTTTCGAAAATTAGGGTATCTTGATATTTTCACCGCTTAGTTTACTATGAAGGCGCTGATACATACATGTTTTCTATAGCAACCGGCACAGAACTTCAGAAAAAGTTATCTTCGTGCAGCATTGAAGGTGGAGTTTTCCATTTTAAATAGTAACCATGTGTTGATATGCAGGTTAAATGAATCAATGCCCTTTGATCCTAACTCACAAGACCAACCGAATTGTGTACAGGGGGGGAGTAGATATATACGAACCTATCTGCGCTAAAATTCAAAAGTTCCGCGCCAGTTGCTATATTTTTTTGATAGTATACATATCTGTATATTTAGCATGTGAAAAGTTTTCTTTCGGCACCTATTTTGAGACTTCCACCAAGCCGATTTATATATTTTTTTAAATAGAAGCTGCCACCATGTGGGTTTGCAAATATATACTGCTCAACAAATGAACTGAACCATTTGCATATATTGGTGCAATTTTATGAATATTTCCAAAAACAGTCATGGCATTTTTGGTAATGTTTCAGGATTGTGTCACTATAAAAAGCATTTCTTTTCGTAATTTTGTTTAAATAAAACTAAGTCCATTAATAAAATATCATTTGAAAATTTTGAGTTTTTTCCAAATGTTGATAGCACATTGCATACAAAGTATGCCAAAAAATTGTAAATGTTCCAAAAAGACTCGAAAAACTCTTAATTCCCTTTATTTCATACTGATGTCAAAAATGGCATTTTTTGGATTACTTCCGGTACAACAAATGGAACATTCAAGTCTTAGTACATTAAAGTAAAATATTAACGTTCAAGTACTTTAAAATGATACTCAGTTGTTAACATTAAATTTGGGACGATTTACAACTTTTTATTTAAAATTCATTAAACTTGCAGTATGAAATAAACTGTTGTATTCACCACGAACGAAAAGTGTTTTTAAAGGTCCTCGCAAGTAATTCCATCCTTGGCTGATGCCTCGGCCTTTAAAATGTCACTTTTCGTTCTAGATAAATAAACTACTATTTTTTGCTCTTCCTCTTATTTTTGTTAAATAGTATTTTTTATAATGGTATTGTTTTAAAATTGTATTAATATGCTTCAGTTGATATTATCCAATTATAAAAATACAAAACTTGTTTTAATTAGAATATGTAGTTTGTAAGTATATGTAGTAAATCCCTGTTATTTTTATAAACAAAAACATATTTCAAATAAATTTGATATTTAAATAGCAGCTTTGTGCTTTATTATATGTATATCCACATATTATGTATCATGTACAAAATATATTCACGATAAGCATTACTTAAGTATCTTTAATTTCATTGCAACGTTGGGAAATATTTTAATTTGAAGCATTGCCATATTACTATTTTTAATTTTTTAGTGTGACACAACAACCTTTCAATGAAAAACGTTATAAAATCCAACTCGGAAAAACTTGAAAAATTCAAGAGAGATTGAAAACTTCACAGCCTAACACAGGAGTTTATTTATTTATTTATTTTTCAATTAATCCCTTTTTATGCTGTGATCCCAATCTGATAAAGCTTCGTCCTGATTTTATGACTGCTACAGCTTCTTCCGTGGACAAAAATCTTTGCCCTCCTAGGTGTTTTTGAGCTTCAGAAATAGATGGAAGTCTGAGGGAACATGAAGTACCAATTCAAAACCGTACCGATGAATTTCAGCCATCGCAACTGTTGATGTTTACGCCAAAGCTTCATTTTGATGGTGTAGGATACGTTTCGTTAGCATTTCAGTTAGCTTTCTTTGAATTTCTTTACGAAGTTGATGTAAAAAGTTAGAGTAATATTGTCCTGTTATGGTTTGATCCTTAAGAAAGGAATCCACCAGCAATATTCTCTTCCCATCCCTAAAACCAAAGCCATCACTTTACTAAAGGACGGCACCACCATTGCTTTTTTGGGAGGTGGTGAGCCCTTATGCTTCCACTGTTTCGACTGCTGCGTTGAGTTAGGCTGATAATAGTGAATCATTGGTGGTAGATAACAAATCTTTAAATAAAATTATTAGGATCAGCCTCATAACAGAGCAGCGACGTTTGAAAAGGAACACGTTTCTAATCAATTATCAGAAGCCAAAAAGCCCACCTCGCAACAACTTTCGACTTTCCTAACTCATTACTTAAAATGTTTTGAACCCGTTCATAGGATATGCCCACAGCCTCTGCTATTTCTCGAACCTTGATTCGCAGATCTGCCATGCCCGTATCGTGAATCAAATCGATGTTTTCTTCAGTGGTAGCAGAAGCAGGTCCTCCACTGCGAGAATAATCTTCAATGCCGTTTCTTCCCCTGTTTCAATTCGGCTGCCCACTTTTTGACCATTGTGTATGGAGGACAAGATGTTCCCAAAACGTTTGCCATGTCTTCATGAATTTGTCCTTTTTGTGCAGGTAGGTATTTAATCACTGCACGGTGTTCTATTTTTTCCATTTCAGAAAAGTCAATGCACACATTGCTCCACAAAATTCCACATGTCTCAAATTAACAGAATAACGTAAAGCTTTGCATATAACCAACAGTGCCCATAACCTCACTACGAATAATTGTAGCTATAATGTTGCCCTCTCTCTGTCATGTCATAAAATTTTCAATCTATTCGCGTAGAAACTTTCTGCAGTACATATGGGGTGCTCATTATTTTGAAATTAATTGAAAAATACATGACTCATTGGTGTCTGTTTTACATATCTGTCACAACTATAACATCTTGACAATTTCAATTTTGGTGCTTTTGCTTCAGGGTTGGTAAAGTAACTGCAACAAAGATAAATACATACACATTCTTTTGCTTGAGAAAGAGATGATAGCAAAAAAGTATGTCTTGGTTATGTTGGATCATTAGATGAACCTTGTGTTTGTATCTATATCCTTCAAAATCACTGGCTGCCGTTAATAATTACACCGTGCCGACCAATTATAAAAAGGAGGCGCGGTTTAGAGATGGCGCCGAATTCAAAAGGTAGCTTGCTTATAAAAAGGGTATTCCAACAAGAAATTAGAAAGCTATTGAAAATCAGGCCAGACTGCTTGATTGTCATTCAGTGACACTTTGTAAATAACCTTCAAATTTGACATATGCATTTGGGAATTTTGGAAGACATACGTTTTTCAACATTTTCTATGCCAGCATACGGTTTTAAAAACTGAGGTTAAACAACTAGTACATAGGTAACTTAAATCATGGAAAATGTTACAATGCCTTAACAAAACAGTTAAGTACAGCTGATTGCAAATAAAAGTGGGACAAGTCTTGAGACTACTTTTTGCGTCTTTAATAATGTATGAAACTTTCTCTAACTTACATTTCCGTAGGTGAATACATAAAATATTATTAAAGATGGAAGCATAATTGCGAGTATTTAATATATTATTGTACTTCAAATTACAATATTACATAATAGCTGTCCCAGTTTTATTTGTAATCAGCTGTACATGTTCAATTTATAGATAAACTGTCATTACTTGAAAGCTGTTTGACTTTGGAAAATTATGTATTGATGTAGGAAACCAACTTAGACATGACTTACACTTTCTATGATGTACACTTCTGTGCAATAAAATTAAACACACACGGCTTTGTTGCATTTATTAATAGCGTGTTTTTTAAAGGTTTTAGTTTTGGTCGTTCAATAAAGGTGTTATTTTCAAGTTATGGTGTTTTATCATTTACTGAAACTGCTGCTAGGCAATTAAAATAGACCCTAGTTATACAAACTAGAATATTGTGAAAAATAGTCATAAGACTTGTGCTTAATTTTATTGCACAGAAGTGTAATTACTTGATTATAAATAGATTTCCAATTGTTGTTTGGAATACTATACAAGTATTATCGTGCTTAGACGTCTTTTGGTTTGCCTAGCTTCCAGTGTTGTCCTCATAAATTATGTAATCATATTTCCAATGTAGTGCTTATCTAAATTATTCTACAAATGTTTCACTGCCAATTTCAAGTTTCCTAAATTTTATATCTATTTTCTTAGGATGATTAACACTGTTATTAATATTTTAAAATTGATAACAAGAGGTTCAAGTTGGGTAAATATGCAAGTTTAATTGTTAGTGTTTATAATAAAATTTAAGTTAGTACCTATAATTGCACGGCATTATGAATAATTTTGTTTAGAAAATGGGATAGTAGTAAACATGATGTTGAATTATTACACAAACGCCCTTCGTAGCCAGACAAGGTCGGTTAGAACAGCAACCGTTAATTAGTACACTGTATAACTGTACCGACCAATTATAATAAGAGGGTGGGGTTTAGTGATGGCGCCGAATTCAAATGACAGCTTGCTTATAAAAAGAGTATTCCAACCAGAAATTGGAAAGCTATTTAAAATCAGGCCAGACTGCTTGATTGTCATTCAGTGACACTTTGTAAATAAACTTCAAATTTCACATATGCATTTGAGAATTTTGGAAGACACAGGTTACAGAAAGTAGAGTCCCTGTATATAGGTTACTAAGAGGTGGGCAAACAGCAGGATACATTTTGATTGGTTTGGATCACTTTTTACAAGGCATGCGTGATATAAGTGCCTTTCTTACATATTTTGTAACATGTTACGACCGATAGTTTCACACATGCAAATCTTAGTTTTAACTAAATTGGCCATATATTCGTAATAGTCGGTTCTAGAGATCCTAAGAACGATAAATGCTCTGAAAACTATCCCATCAAAAGCGAGTTAGTAAGATCGGTTTCCATAACCTCTTCGTTTGACATATGTCAAATATCTAATATGGATCAAATATGTATGTCAAATCAGGCTGTTTGCCCAACTCTTAGTAAACTATATACAGGATCTCTAACAGAAAGTAGATTGGGACGCGGTGAAAATCGGAACTAATGTTAGAATCTAGTAATTTTCAAGTTTCGTATTGGTAACATTTTTACATCTATCATATTGACATTATAAATTGTTAACCTTATTTAAGCTAAATGAAACAATAAATCAGAGGCGTACGCAACATTGCGGTATGGTATATTATCAGTTCTTGAATGTTAATAGGATTGCGGAAATAATTATTTACGTTGAACAACCAGGCTCTGCTAAACCTTTTATCCCAGCAACAATAATTTCCACACTTTAAAACACAAAGGATCTGTCATATGACGTTAGTCACTGCGCAAACAAAATCCCTCTCGCCACCGTTGCTGTTTACTTGTCATTTAAAATATAACCTAACTTTGTATGTTTTTGACAACTTTCCACATATTGCCAATTCATCAAATATGATCACAGCGCCTTTCCCTTTCATGACCTACCTTGACACCAAATCTACTTTCTGTGACCTGTACGTTTTTCAACATTTTCTATGCTAGTATACGGTTTTAAAAACTGAGGTTAAACAACTAGTAAATAGGTACTTAAATAATGAAAAATGTTACAATGCCTTAACAAAATAGTTACATGTTCAATTTATAGATGAACTGTCATTACTTGAAAGCTGCTTGACATTAGAAAATTATTTATTGATTATATGAAACCAACTTACGCATGACTTACACTTTCAATGGTGTACTTACTTGATTTTAAATAGATTTCCAATTTTTGGTTGGAATACTATACAAGTATTATCGTGCTTAGACGTCTTGCCGATCAAAATCATGAGCCTAAAATACATTTTGTAGACTATTTCCTAAATATCGGTTCATTTTGACATTTATACTGATGCGCAATGACAGTTTAAATGACGTTTCTAAAATACCACCAAATAGTGCTTCAGAACTATGGGATCAAACTATTAGGGGGTATTCAGTTCGACGGTGGAAGACATTTGAGTATAAGAACCCATGCCCGGAAATATCTCCCTGGGGCACTGGGACTCTATGGCACGTTTAGACAGTTTAAAAACAAAATGTGTTTCAATTACTCAAATGTCAACGATAACGTACAGCAAGTTTGTAACAATTCATCCGTTCTTATGGACTTTACCAATCAAGAATTGGTGGATAATCAGAAGTAATACTATAAGTACTTCGATATTATCGGGTTATATGACGATAACTTGTTGCACAATAATAAAAGAGTGTCAGTTTGACAGCTTAAATAGTCCGACCGCGTCAGCGGGAGGATTATTCTGTCAAACTGACACGATTTGTTATTGTGCAGGAAGTTTGAAACGTATAACCTGTTCGAAGTACGCATTGTATTCGATTTAATTATTTTGTGAGTAAATTTTAATATTAGGAACAAATAAATATTTTATTGGCAGCTCGATTTGTTTGAATTAACCTAGCTGAAAGTCATCTCCATGAAAATAACATCAAGTAGACAAAAGTTATGTATTGCGTTGCCTAGTGAAGTTACTATAGTATAATCGATTTTGTATAATCGAAATTATACAAGATAACTTAACTAAATCCAGCCTTTTGATTGGTTGAAATCTCTACGAATAAAATAATCATCTGGCATATGGAGCAACAAACTGCAGTGCATTCAGATGTTTTAAACTGTCTTAACGTGTCATAGTGTCATAGAGCCCCAGTGCCCCAGGAGACATTTCCGGACATGGGTTCTTATACTCAAATGTTTTCTACCGCCACACTGAATACCACCTAGCAGTTTGATCCCATAGTTCTGAAACACCCTGTATATTTATAAGTATTTCGATTACTAGATATAAAACACGTAGAAAATATTGACATTTGCTTGGGGTTAAATATTTTCAGGAGAGATAAAAATAAAATTTTAATGATACGTACTATTGATGTATGAAAAACATTTTGGAACAGACAAGAAAGTTTGTTACAAACCTGTAGGAACTTAATTAAATGTTTATTATCATACGTTTACATGATGTCTTTAAATAAAAAAATAGACAAAATAACTATTTTTATTTTTGTTATTGAAAACCGAATATTGTGGCGCCTTGTTCGCTTTGTGTAAAAAAGTAGAATGTACAAAAAAGCTATACAAATAGTTTTCAAATGAAGTCCCATAATTGATACGAGTAGTGAATCGTCGAGTCAAAATAATAAGCAACGAACTGAAAAGCTTTTAGGCGAGATTGGTGGCTTTTTTCTGTATATGTATTTGTTGATTTGTATTAGCGTTACCACTAATAGACGTTAAGTGGTCATCTAACTAAGAAGTCAGTTTGGTCTAATGATAACATTCGTATACTGAGGTCGAGATTTCGAATCTCGGTCGGGATAAGATTTTTTTAAATTATCAAAAGATGGGAATGCAAATTTCTATCACTTCTGACCTTTAAATCGGAAATGACATATTATTGGCGCTGTCTGTCCCACTCGTATTTTCCGGTATTGATAAATCGTAAACTCGATTTTAAACTATTTCCTTCGTCTAGGCGTCGCAATGATTAGTTCCCGTTTCCTTTACGAATTCTTTTTAGTCCAAGTTGTCCCACTAATATATGGCGTGATCATGTATACAATGAATTTATTTTACGCGCAATGTGGTTGAACAGAGTTGCCTGAGAGGCTGCTTCAGGATTCCGTTACTTTGCGCTGATTCTATCCGTCAAGCACGTAAACAAGACTGTGTTTACGTTTTAAACCAATGTAGTCAATGGTACTTGAACGGACGACAGTAAAAAACCACCCTTGGAGCACAGCCTCATGCCCCAAAATATTATGGCTTAGAAAGGGTAGTGAATGAATCAAACATTAAATGCAGATTGGTTTTTATTATAAAAATAAACTGGTATTTATTCAAAACTAAAATGCTTAACGAAGTAACAATATCAAAGTTCATAATAGTGTAATAGAACGCGTTTAAAGGTCCGCAAAGACCGCAACTCAGCATGATAAGCTTTTATATTTCCGCATGGGTTTGCAGGCTGAGCGTTGAACTTGGCTTTCTAGGTCGCCGAGTTGCATTTTCACTTAATGTTGGCGAAACAGTATTCGTTTAAGATTTCGTAAATGGGAACTGAATTTTGCCTGTTTTAATTCAAGATTAAAACAGATATAAATTACGTATAAACTTGCGAAATTGTGAAGTAAAACTGGTGGTTAGAACTGTTTGTTTATGAAATCAGAATTACATTTAGAACTTCTGACTGGCTTCGTAAATTTTGTTATTAAAATTTATGTGTGTTTAAACCAAGTTTAAACATATTGCCAATTTTAGGCTGAAGAAAAAGAAATACTATATTGTTTCTTCCACATTAAGGGTTTTTAGAGGATATTCTTCTACGGCGGACTGGCGTTGTTTGGATTGATGCTTTCCTCGGTTGATCCTTTTCCGAATGTAGTAGAAGGCTCCTATTAGAATAGCCCCTCCCAATAGGCTGCCTGTGATCCCGCTGGATAGATAGGAGTGGTGGCGGATGGTTTTCCAAGTTATGTCCTTTAGGTGCTGATGGAACTTCAACAGTGAAGTTTGTAGATCCTCGAAGTGGTCCGGTTGCTGCAACACTGGCTTCTTTGCTATTTCTGTAAAAGAGCTTTTGTGTTATTGTGTCGTTGACTATGTTACCATTTGGTTTGGAACATCCTGCCAACGTCCATCGGCTGTCTCTTCCTTTGGAGACGAACATTATATGAGTGCATACGATAATTAATATCACTCTTGCCGAGGTTAGCTGTTTTAGAGGACGCCGCATCGGTATTCCACATTGCGAGTCTTCGGTAACTTCCCTCGCAGACTTTAATAAGCCGTCTTCTTGATACCATCTTCTACGAGGGGCTAAGTGCTTAGCGAACTCGGAGGTTTGCTCGCTTGCTGCATCTCTTGATGTCATTTCTTGATGCCACCCTCCACTAGGTGCTATGTTTTTAGTGAACTCGGAGGGTTTGTCGATTGCTGCAGTTCCTGCTGCAACTTCTGGGCTGCTTCCACCGCTTGACGCGAAGTGTTTGGCATTTAATTTTTCGTTTCCTGCATCCCCTGCCGACAAGTCTTGGTGCCGCTTTCCACCGGGTGTCAAGTTTTTAATAGAGTCGGAGGGTTTTCCATTTTCTGCAGTTATTGCTGCAACTTCTGGGCTCCGTCCATTACCGAGTGTCAAGTTTTTAGTGGGCTCGAAGGTGTTGTTGTTAGCAGCAGTTATTGCTGCAGCTTCTTGACTCCATCCATCGCTAGGAGCTGCTGTCGAAGCATCTGGAGGAGTTCCAATGATTTTTTCGTGGCCTGCAATTTCTGGACTGCATCCACTGCTTGGAGTGGCTGTAGGAGTTTCAACAATTTGTTCGTGGCCTGCAATTTCCTTTCCTTTCTGTCCATCGACTTTATGAATGGGAATTTCCTGAATGGGAACTTCGTGGATGCGGACTTCATGAACGAGGATTTCGTGAGTGAGGACTTCGGAGGTTCCATGCACTTGGTGATTTTCTTGTGGATGAGAAGATGCTACCTTTTCACATTCGATGATAACAAGATGTTGAACTTCCGTATTCTTCATATTGGCAGCTGCGATTGCTCGTTCTTCCGCTGTAGGATCGGTTGTTAATATTTTCTCAACCTGCTGGATTGTTACTCCTGGGATGGATCCATTTGATGCGGGATGAATCTCTTTGACTGTCTCAATAATTTTTTCCTTGCATACCTGATCTTCTGCGGAAAGTTTTCTTTGTGTGGGTACTTCTTCTATGTCCCAAAGTTTCTGCAACTGATATTCTTCTCCAATTTTCCACGAGTTGCCAATCGTGGTATTGACCTTCATGTAGTTGTCCCGATGTTGATTGATTTGAGCCACTGTGTCTGTGAATTTATTCTCACATACCTGATCGTCTGGGGAAATTTTTCGTTGAGTGGGAACTTCTTCTATGTTCCAGAATTTTTGTAACTGATATTCTTCTCCAATTTTGGCAACCATGGTGTTGACTTTAATGCTGTCGTTATGTTGTCTTCCAATGGTTCCAGATAAGATCCAGCCTAGCTCGGTATTTTGTCCTAAGATGCCATCCTTTGTTTTAGTGATTCCTTCTAGAATTATTTTTGAATATTCTTCAGCGCCTAGAATTATGTCTATGGGGCCAGGTTGGTTGAAGGTTGGATCGGCGATGAAAATATTGCTCCAGGAATTGATATTTATGTTTGGGATAGGGGATGAAGGCATGGCTTTGGTAAGTTTGGGAAGTATTAGTAAATTGACAGGTAGGGAAAAGTTACTTGAAAATCTAGGTGTGATGAAACCTGGGATTTTCCATTTGGCAATTTTTGGCTCGCTGTTCCCAATTCCGGTGATTTCAGCTCGAACCTTGGTCCTGGGTAACCCCAATAATTCGGCTGATGCTTCCGTGATAAACGACCCCTGAGACCCGGGATCTATTAATACTCGTAGTAGATGAGTCATTCCGGATGCTGCCTTTACTTGAACCATTGCTGTGGCAAGTAGAACTTGGCTCTCCTGTGCGCCTAAATTGGCGGTGATGATGTCCGACTTCGGCTTCCTTTCTGGAGCGTTGGAAGTCTTCATGGCTGCTGCATGAGCTGACGTCCTCATCTTTTGGGCAGGGAGCGGCCTTGATGGTGGCTGCGCCTTATGAAGCAGTGTATGATGCGGGAAGCGACAAATCCTACAATTAAAATAGGCACGGCATGGTATATTTGAATCGTGCCGCAAGCACCGATAGCACAATCGATTGGTTTTTACTGCTTCTAGTTTTTCATGGGTAGATAGCCTCTGGAATTGACTACAGTTGTCGATGTAATGATCTCCATGGCACAGCTTGCAATTTAGGGATGCGGAAGCGTAATTCTTCTGTGGTCTTTCCTGCGTGGTCTTCGAGCTCCATCTATGGATTCTAGGGATTGGAACCGCACTTGCAGGAAAGCCATTAAATTTTGGTGATCCTGGACTTCATTTGGACATTGAAGCGACTGTTCATATAATTTGTTGGTTTCAGGATCCCATTTTCGAGCGATAGCTCTGTTAATCCACGGACCCCAACTGTCCGTGGAGATGCCTAAATTTTTGATTGCCTCCACACATTCCTTGATGGAGTCGTGCAATCTTTTTAACCCTTGGGCTGACTCTTTGGAGAGGACCGGCAGATCGAATATGGTATCTAGCAATTTAGTTAGAATAAGGCGATTATTTTGATACCTTTGTTGCAGCAGATTCCAGGCGGTGTTGTAGTTTGCTTGGGTAACAGCTAGATGCTGGATCAGTCGGCTTGGCTCTCCCTTAAGATGCGTCTTTAAATATTGCATCTTGATGACATCGTCCATATTCTGGTTGTCATCTACTAATTTGGTGAACAGGTCCTTGAAAGTGGCCCATTCCTCATAATTTCCCTCGTATATGGGAATTTTGACTTGAGGAAGCGAGATGGCTGCTGCTTGCTCGTTCCTTGTCGGCGCTTGCAATAAAATAATTAAATTTCTATACCTGTCTTCCAACGTAGTATATTCAGGACTGAAGTGCATTTGTTCTGAAGCCATGTCGTTTGACATAACTTCTTCGTCCATCTCGACCACACGATCCCATTTTTCTCTTAATTCCCTTGTCGTGATGGCGGGCCTTCCTAATTCTTGTGTTAGTTCGGCGTCGTCCATCGCTTGCTTAAAATTCTGAATCCGAATCTGCAGTTTTCGGATACGAACCTTTTGCTCGGGGTTGGCCACCATTTCCTCTTGCGTTCTGCTTACGGAGGGGTTGGAAATTTCCGTTGATTTTGAACAGCTCTGCAAGTAACTTTTTGCTTCGCCGTATATGGCTTTAATTTGGTCGTAATACCCTGTTTTAAAATAATTATGAGTTGGAATACTTAGCTGCCCCATTTCTGCATGATTTTTAGTTGCAGTGTTCCAAAGTTCGTCCAGCGTTTTGGTGCGACTGGCGATGTAGGCTTCATTTTTTCGGCTGGCAGGGTCCTTTTTGATGTTGGAAAATATTTGCTTTATCTTCTGCGCGAGCTCTTCTTGGGCGATAGCTAAGTTGTTGAATTCCTCCATGTTGTTGGCCATTTTCTGGGAACTGGGTGGTTGGCAGATGTTGTCTTCTTCTCGGGATGTGTTTTTTCGTTAGTTGGAGACAGATCCGGCTCGAAGGACCATGAACAGAATTGCCTGAGAGGCTTACCGGTTCCATGATGATTTGATTATTATCTATTGGTTTTATAAATACGTGCGAGTTACATGAACCTGCTTAACAAGAACACGACGCCACGTTGATGAGGCACATCCCAGCGCATTATTATCTCTTTGCCACATTGCGAATTATGTAAAACAAGCAAACCGCGCGCTATGCGCTGCGAGTCTTGAATCAGCGCGCACGTGAAATAGGATACGCGAAAGGTCAAGCTCCGATCCGAGCGCTAAGATAAGAAAAACAAAACCTAAACAAATATAAACATCTGTGAAGCCGGAACGTGAGATTTTATTTTGTGCCACAGACACACATTAAGGAAAATTATATTATAGATGTTAGACGCATTCTTTGCTAGTTCGTAACAGAGTTAGACGGTTTTTGCTTTATACCTGCAATTACAAAATAGTTTATTTTTAAAAAGCGGTTTTTCCGATTTAATCGTTTAGCTTGCGTTTACTTTACAATGCAATCTTTTTTCAACATGACTCAGAGCAGGCTGTTACTTCTAATATTTAGCTGCTTTCGCATTACACATTAGAGTACTCTGGACTGCACCAGAGCAAGTTACCTCGCGTTCGAATTACAACATAATTTTTGGAGTAACTAACGCTAGTCTTCCTTCCCCTGCCCCCTTAAGCCCCATAAAAATTTGTGGTGCAAGAAGCCCTGACATGCGCTGTTGTGTTATTTAGAATCAGCTGTCAGATTTAAACGCCTTTTTGACTAAAAGACTAAACTAATCGGTATTTGTACTGTGCGGTGTACGGAATATTGACAATCTTTCTGCTTATTCTAAAATGAAATTGGAATGTTTTATCGTCATAACGGGGCAAGATCTGTTCGACAAAATCCTCAATTTTCATTATTTTCATCCGCTGACTTTCACTCAATGAAACCGAGTCTCAATTTACTGTAATTAACAGAAAAAATTTTAATTTCATTTTTAATTATATTTCAATAAACTTTTAACTACGAATTAAGTTCTTTAAATCTATTTTGAGCGCAGTCTGTATGTACCGCCCTTATTTTAAACGTTCAATTCAAAAGCAAAGTAGTTAGGTTATGTATTTTACGCGAGAGTAACCTAACGTCTGTTCGAATTACAAAGAAACTCACCCCAGAGTAATTCACCCCAGAGTCAATTGCACCAGTGCTAGTTGCACTCAATTCGAAAGCAGCTATTGTTTACAGTATACTAACCTAACCTTAAAAATGTCATTAACGTCACTTTTAACAGATGTTTGAAGAGTGCAAGATATTACAAAAATGTATGATCATGGCCTGCTCTGAGTCATGTTGACAAAATATATGAACCATAATTTTATTAAACAATAAGCATCACAAACAACAACAGGGAATGTAACATGTAATGACTCACATACTTGCTGTAAACTGAAGTCTTTTTACAATTTCATCAACAAAATTCTTTTCACCGTAGAATATATAATTTTTTGTCGACTCAATGACATTTTCTTTATTGCATTTTAAAATAATAGTTATACCGGGTGAACGAGACTGAGACGATGCTTACATCTTCTTTATTTATGGATTTATTTGGATAATATTTTATACTGAGATAGGTACTAGACATAATTTCGGATTGAGAGACAGATATAATCAAAGTGACCGACTTGCAGTTTAATTGAAAATGGCACTAACTTGTTTTTAATGGGTTACCGTGTACCTTCTATGTTTTTCGGAATCTACGACTCAAATACGTACAACAGTTTTGCCAAATTTTCACATTCTTAAACAATTTCTTCTCATATTTTAGTTTTTTACCATAAAAGGCCGTGACTAGGAAAAGCTGTTCAAATGGACTCTAGTAACTCATAATAATAGCTATTTTTACAATTAGGTCAATAAAAACCAATAAATTTCATTACACATGTCCAGTCATAAGCAAAAACGTTGGCGGTTTTGTTTTTAGGATTTCTCACTGAATTTTAACAAACAACTTGTGCAAAAAATTTGTATTTTTCGCTTCGCAATAAATATGCATATTTGGTTCTTGTGTGAAAGCCGCAGTGATATAGCCTGGATCATTTGCATCAACATTTAAAGTAAAGCTTGATAATTCGGCTTTGTTCAAAGAAGAATCTGCTGAATTTCTCTCATCTTCATCTTCTAATGTCCTAAAACAACGATTAGCTGTTTCTATCTATTTTGAAGTCACAGCATTACTACCAGCTTCGTTTTTTGTCTGTTCTGTTTCTTTTGATGCAGCATTAGTATCAGCTTCAACGTCAGTAAACAAAATATATTTTTTTTATTTTCTAAATGTAACGTTTCTATAGTAAGAAATGTATCTAAGGAACCTACCAATTCTAGTTCGATTTTCAATTTCTCTTCTCTTTATTTTCTGTATTGGGCTCCGGAAAATGTTTTTTTCTCATAACATTTTTTCTGACCGCTACAACTTCATATTTAAAATTATACATTATTATCATTCACTTTTAATCATTTTCATTATGGGATGGGTTATGTCAAAGTCAATTAATTAAGAAAATGCGAAACCTTTAGATATATATAGTTTGTTAAATAGAATGAATCTTCTTTCAAAACGCAAGACAATTTAACAGAAAAAATGGTTACTAATACTCTTAAAAAGAAAATTGGTGTTCCAGAATGTGTAATTGAATGTTTAAGTTTGCAAAAAAGATTTATAACTTCAACTTCATCTTCTTCACCGCCCGTCGTCACCAACGAGCTCCCCTCAACATTAACCTGGAGACGTCTCGTCGCATTTAATCATTCGATTCGCCGTGTCAAGGAAAACTAAAAGGTGTTGTATGTAGTGTTAAAGTGAATTTTTCGGCATTTATGCGACGCCATTGTATATTTAGTGCAACGTAGAACGATTAGTTGTGCAAGCCAAACTAACGCAGGCGTGTTTGACCCATCTATTGTAAACGGACGGCTAAAAATAGTAGTTACATTCATACACATCGTGGGCCGTCCATAATGAATAGATTTTAATTAAAGTACATTAGGTTTCATTATGTGTTCACCATAATGTGAGCTTTATTCATGTCCTTTATTTAGGGCGGCTATTTAGGCTAACATTATTAACCCCTTTTGGTACTAATTACGTAAATTATATACTTGCTTTTCCAAAAGTATTTATGTCATTATACCCATCCACATTCAAATTTTTCAATAGATACTAATTTAAGTTCGACAGTTTATGCCTTTTATTTATGATTATAGGTGTTTGTTGACCTTTCTTGTAAACTATTTGAGAGGTGCCTTGGCGAATGATAAGAAACCAGCAAAGGCAAGTCCGAAGCGAGTGCAGACGTCTCACAGGATCATCGGAGCAGCAGCATCCATTTTCATCTTGATGACAATTAACCCCTTTTGTGACGGCATCTCGCTCCAAGTCACGTCGCGTTGATTCGTACCACCCCCTCTTCCTGAGCAATAGTCGGTCAACTATTTGTTGCGGAACAGTTGTGGCGTGATTAGGGTGAGCTTTGCCTTTTTGATTATTAACATGTCCTAACGACCCATTCAGACTGTAACAAGTAGGCTACCATATCGCGTCGTTTCTTTGTCTTTTTGCTTGGGTTCTGCAATTTCGCATATATGTATTTTGTGCTAGTTTATTTCTAATAATAGCTCGTACTCTGTTATTTAAAGAAGTTGTATTCCAGCATGCTAGTCTCATTATTCCTAGTTTTCTTATTCCTAGTTTGCGCCATTTTCGTTGTCATTAAATCCGTTCGCTCCGAGGCTATATTTGTTCTGGACTTGAGATCGACAGTAACACCGATAAGCTACCCAATCCACCCATCAAATGCCACAGGCGGAGTTGAATGAAATACCTGTTTTCATCGAAATTATACATATTGTTCTATTCTAAAAACTTTTATGAAGACGTTTTACGTGCCGTCAACAAAATATACACACCTTAAACAGATATTTCTATAAAACTGTGTACTATCGTACTATCAAAATTCTGTTTATCAACATTTTTATAGTGGGACAGGAACTTTAGGCCCGATCAGCACTGATAGTGGTAGTGAGAGTGCAGCCAACCATGCCTCAAAGAGCACGTTAAACTATCAGTCACAATTATCATTTCAGTGCCAGTCATTAGGTTACATTAGAGGTGCTCGAGCAACCTGAAGATTTTGACACCAAACTTTCTACCACTCCTGCATGATATTATTATTACCTATTTAATTTTTGCTGAGCACCCATTTTCAGTTTTTAAATTATTTTATATAGGTAAACTTCGACATCTTAAATTATTTATTAATCTAAGAATAAGGTATTATTTCCTAGTCCATCGTCTGCATTAGAAATATTGAATAATATGCAGTTTTTAACACAATTTTGCATTTCTACATTAAATAAGGCTCAATTATACTGTATAGTACGAGGCAGTTTATAAACTGCTTTTAGTTGAATGTTAAGCTTATTAATAATATGAGCAAGCGTAAATTAAGCGCTTATTCATTATAAAATATTTAACATACTAAATTGTTTACCATAAAAGTTGTGCAACAGCATGAAGCTGATGTAAAACTAAACAAAATCATTTAATATCATTTAATAGAAACTAAAATGAAAAAATTCTTTTCCATAGTTACTTACCTTATGATGCTGTAAAATAACAATTTGTAAATATGCAGTAGGTATCATACTAAAAATGTACATCAAATGTTAAGATTTTATTATCAATCTATTACAGTTTGGTTGTAACATAACTATGTTATAAATAAGATATAATTAGTTTAGGTTAAAACTGGTTCCAGATAAAACACGAATATTCCAGTATATGACGATTATATATGGTATAACAACACAGTGGGCTGGCTATGCATAGTAGGTAATACGTACCGATGGGGCCACAATTATATATAACAGCAATGAAATAACATGAACAAGAAAATAATACGTATTGCTTGAGTAAGAAAGAGATAAACATAGTAGTAAATCTTCTAGTAGGCATGACGCTTATTTTAATTATGACATAAGTCAACTAAACATGCCTACTAAAATAATTTTATAGTATGGTCATCTCTTTCTTACTCAAGCATTTTATTTTGTTATTCATGTTATCTTATTGCTGTTATATATAATTATGGCCCCTTCCGTATAATGCTGCTACAGTGAACAAAAGAGTACATATCTAAAACGTGTTCTACAGTTCCTTATTTACAAATTGGTTGCTTGGATAGTTGAGTGAAGTAGAGTGTAGAAAATCAGCTCTGAAATAAGTGGGAATTTTCGCGAGTTTTAGTGCAAATAAAAACCAAATATCTAACCTACAGAAGGTAAAAACAATCTTACACATAACTACAACAAGAAATGAGGTAAGATTAGGAAATTAAGTAGTAAATAAAGTGGCAAAGAATCAATCGAGGTACTGATAAGAGGAACGACCTTCGCCGGGTCGACCGGGGCCGACTCTTTGCGCAGACGGGAAAGTAAACAAACAAATAAGGCGGACCGAAATTCAACAACGTACGACCAAGTGGCCCGGACCGCGACAGATAAACGAACAGCTGACGGCCCATTATCACGTTACATAGTTTGATAACACACAAAGAACGGACCTGAAATGTTAACTTAAATCTAAGCTTTACAAGTCAAATTTAACAATTCAAGAATACACAATTAAAAATGTCAAACGTGCTTGAAGAAATCCTTAATAAATTAAATGCCATGGAAAACAGAAACGCAAGAATAGAAACCAAATTAGACTCACTAATAACTGAAATAACAGAATTAAAAAACGAGCAAATGGTAATAAACAGAAATTAATGAATTAAAAACGGAAAAGGATATCCTACAAAACAAAATGGCATACCTTGAAAATAGATTAGAGATCCAAGAAAAAACGAAATGGGAAAAAACATACTTATTAAAGGACTTAAAATCAAACAGGAAAGAGTTAAACCAGAGGTAGAAAGCTTTTTAAGAAATAAGCTTCATGTAGAAGCGGAAATCGAAGAAGCAAGGCTAAACTCTTCTAAGAGTCGAACCCCAATGATAATAGTAAAATTAAAAAACAAGGAAGACAGAGAAAGAAAACTGAAAGATACCAAAATATTCATAGACCAGGACAGAACATACGCAGAAAGGAAAATACAGGCAAAAATTAAAAAAAACGCGGATATCGAAAAAGCAAGCGGGAAAAAAGTTAAGTTAGGATTCCAAAAACGGACGATCTGGCTCTTATAGCAAGAGATAAGCGAAGCCTAGAGGAAGCACTTCTGAACCTCACAATAGCATCAGAAAAGAGAGAATTAAGAATAAACCAGAGCAAATCGAAGTATCTGATAAGTACAAGAAGGACAACAGAAAACATAACACAGATAAAAATTGGCGACTACTGCTTTCAGAAAGTAGAGCAATTTAAATACCTCGGAGTCACAGTACACGGGAATAATGATAGAAGCTCGGAAGTAAGTGAAAGGATCAAAGCAGGAAACAAAGTGTACTGGAAATTCCAAAGACTATTTAAAGACAGGAACCTCAGCGAAAACACAAAATTAAAAATATACAAAGCAGCAGTCAGACCAGTGATAACATACGCAGGAGAAACAATGTGCTTAACAGACAAGGACGAGGAGAGACTAAGAGTACTTGAACGGAAAATTCTCAGAAAAATCCTAGGTCCAAAAAAAGAGCAAGGAGAAATCAGACCATTATGGAACCACGAAATAAGACAACGGTATGGAGAAGAAGACATAGTCAGCGTCATAAAAAAGCAAAGACTGAGATGGTTTGGTCACACGCAACGACGAGAAGCCAATGCTATAATAAAGAAAATAATAAGCTGGAGGCCAGGCAGAAACCGACCCAGAGGCAAACCCAAAATCAGGTGGGAGGACCAAGTCCTAGAAGACATTCGAAACCTAACAATTGAGAACTGGCGAGATAAAATTCAAGATAGGGAACAGTGGCGGAAAGTAATCAACAAAACGAAACACAACAATCCAAGTTAGAGGGCAAGAGACGAAATTATAGAAACCCACGGCCTGATCCCTCGTGTTAAAATTGAATCAGAAGAGCTCACTGGAGCGGCCTATACGCTGTTAGAGTGACTGGCCAATATATATACAGTGTCTCCCCGGATAGGTGAAACGACTCTTGTGAAAGGTAAAAATTTTCGATTTAAATTTTCATTTTTTGAGGTTCAGCCCTGCTTGGTTAATGGCGAATTTCTAACATAATTTCAGTTTTGAAAAATCAAGTATGCATTAGAAATTTTCAAAAAACCTATTTTTCTGCAAAGTGCCTTTTATGTGACATATACGACAAAAAGTTATTAATAAAAGTTGTTTAGAATCAACATCTACGCCCCTATACCAAATTTCAAAATCCTCGGCCAACTTTGATCTCACACAATTTATTTAATGTTTAGGTCCCAAATCAAAGAATTTAATTTTAACAAAGTTCTTTATTTCACAATAAAGAAACTTTGTTAAAAATAACATTCTTTGATTTGGGAAATATACTTGAAAGAAAATGTGAGAAATCAAAGTTGGCCGAGGATTTTTCAATTTGGTATAGGGGCCTAAATATTGATTCTAAACAACTTTTTTTAATAACTTTTTGTCGTATTTGTCACATAAAAGGCACTTTACCTTACAGAAAAATGGGGTTTTTGAAAATTTCCAGGGCGTACTTGATTTTTCCAATCTGATATTATGTTAGAAATTCCCCTTTAAACAAGCAGGGCTGAACCTCAAAAAAATGAAAATTTAAATCGAAAATTTTTTACCTTTCACAAGAGTCGTTTCACCTATCCGGGGACACACTGTATATCATACTAAAAATGTACATCAAATGTTAAGATTTTATTATCAATCTATTACATCTTGGTTGTAACATAACTATGTTATAAATAAGACATAATTAGTTTAGGTTAAAACTGGTTCCAGATAAAACACGAATATTCCAGTATATGACGATTATATATGGTATAACAACACAGTGGGCTGGCTATGCATAGTAGGTAATATAATGCTGCTAAAGTGAACAAAAAAGTATATATCTAAAACGTGTTCTACAGTTCCTTATTTACAAATTGTTTGCCAATTTTGTATGAAATTGTGGTTGTTTCTGACCTCTAAAACTTTGTAACTAATTTAATAACGCATTAAAAACAATTTTGGGTAGATCAACCCCCCCCCCCCCTTGAATGCAAGATTAAATGTGGAACTCAATTTTTTTGCTCGTCAGTATAGACAAATAAGATTCTATTGTACCTATGCGTTCTCATATGTCTCGCTAAGCTATGTTTCATTGCCGTGGTATACACACAAATAGAACAAGAATAAGGTTTTTCTCCTGTATGCGTTTTCATATGTCTAACTAAATCACCTTTTAGTGCTGCTCTATAGTCGCAAATACAACATGAATAAGGTTTTTCTCCTGTATGCATTTTCATATGGTTAACTAAATGAGTTTTCCTTGCTGCTTTATATTCGCAAATAGCACATGAATAAGGTTTTTCTCCTGTATGCGTGTTCACATGCTTAACTAAAAGATCTTTTCGTGCTGCTTTATACTCGCAAATAGCACATTCATAAGGTTTTTCATTTGTATGCGTCCTCATATGTATAACTAAACTACTTCTTTGTGATGTTTTATATTCACAAACACAACAGGAATAAGATTTCTCTCCTGTATGCTTCTGCATATGTTTAACTAAATTACCTTTTAGTGCTGCTTTATACTCGCAAACAGTACATGAATAAGGTTTCTCTCCTGTATGCTTTCTCATATGTTCAACTAAATGATTTTTTTTAGTTGCTTTATACTTGCAAACAACACATGCATAAGGTTTCTCTCCTGTGTGCGTCCTTATATGTTTAACTAAATTATTTCTTCGTGGCGTTTTAAACTCGCAAATAGAACAGGCATAACATTTTTCTTCTGTATGCGTTTTTATATGTTTAACTAAATTACATTTTTGTGTTGCTTTATACTCACAAATAGTACATGTATAAGGTTTCTCTCCTGTGTGCGTCTTCATATGTCTAACCAAACTATTTCTCAGGGCTGCTTTATACTCGCAAATAGAACAAGAATAAGGTTTTTCTAGTATATGTGTCTTCATATGGTTCCCTAGAGTATTTTTTCGTTTTGCTTTATAATCGCAAATGTAACATGAATAAGGCTTGTCTGGTGTATGCTTCTTCATGTGGTCCACTAAATGACCTTTTCGTGTTGCTTTATACAAACAGATCGAACATGAATAACGTTTTACACATGTATTGGCCTTCTCATCCTTAACTAACTTACAGTTGCCTGTAGTTTTATATTCACAAATGGAACTTGTATAAAATTGTTCCGTATGAGCGATCATATGTTCCAAGAAATTATTCTCATCGTTTGCTTCATAATCACAGATGTTGCAAACTATCTGTTCCTGTAAGAAGCTTCTACTTGCTGCACACGTATCAGTCAAGTCATTTTTTATGTCAACTACCTCTAGTTTAATATTCAATCCATGATTTGATGCGTTGTTGATAGTATCCTCCATGTTCTCTTGTCGAACGTGTGGATTTGCAACTACTTTACTTTCAATGACTTTTGTTGGTGGATCATATAATTGGCTGGACATTGCATTAGGCAAATTACAATCAACTAATTCATGTTTCACGTTCATAATCGTAACAATACTGATAAATCCGGATTTAGGTATTAAAAGCAGTATGTATCTGAAAATAAAAAACAAAACAATATTTATTCAGTTAGGTTAAGTTGGGGGTGTTTATTTTAAAAACATTTACGACCTTCCTACCAATTCTAATGTTTTTACTTACAGGGCACAAAACAATATAACTAATTTACAGGGGATAGCTTGAAATGTTAAGCAGAATCTTTGGACGAATTTAGGCTCTTGGGATCAGTATACTAGAATAGGTACTATAGCGAATGAACTACCGTTCCTAGAGCTACTAATATACGAGGGGTGCTTAACCACCGAGGTGGTAAAGTGCCGTCAAAACTTTTAACATGAAGTAAACAGTACTAATAAATAATTATTATTACAAGTGGATTTATCGTACAAGAGAAGAAAGGCAAGTGATATTTTCTACGAATATACTGATATGACGAAAGCATTCAAAGCCTAAAATGCTCACTTCAGATAGCATTCAATGCCATTGACTGGTAGAAATTCAGACTGATAGGTATAGTTACTTAAATATTTATTGTCGTCTTTGGTACTTTCAAATTATAATTCGCAAAACAACTAATCAAATAACTTGAAAACTATTTGTTTCCTTGATATACATTTACATATATTGTATACTATAGCTACAAGAAAAAACTAGGACAATTTCTACATACATTATCCATGATTTTATTATTTTAAGTGATTTATTCAACACCTCCTTTTGATGCTGTAATTATGCCGATTCAGTTAAATTATAACCTATACGTGACTTACATGTACTGTAACTCACTTTGCCTTTGAATTTCCACGGCGGTCAGTGCAAAAGTTTTGTGTTTCTTCCTTATTGAATTATTGAATAATAGTAGATTATATTATAAGTGAGAGAAATGCATCATTATTTGCGAGTGAGAATTTTGAATCGTGAGTGGCCCAGCACGAGCGATACAATTTCTCACGAGCTTATAATGGCATTTCGCTCACTTGAGATATACGACGATTTATCTTACAGTAGCAATTCTTGTGCCTAAATAGTTTGCGCAGTCAGAATATGTCGCGAAATAAATTTATAATTAGTCGCCTATGATTTGTGATATACGTTTAACAGTACTGAAGTATATTGGCAGTACTGAAGTGTATTGTCAGTCTATGTCAAATTCGAGGTTCGTAGGTTAGATTTTGTTTGTTATCTGACACAGACTAACTCAAAACTTAACCTGAAAATTACGAATTTGACATAGCTTGACAGTGCTACCAACAATGCAGTAGTATAAATAATGAAAACTCACTTGTGAATAAAACTTCATTTTAGTCACTGAAAACAGTTGTATAATGTATGGTAATAGGCGCTACTGTAAGATAATAGTTATTTACTATACAAGTGGGATAACAGCATCATTAATATACGTGTGTGTAAGTTACAAACGAGTGCGTAGCACGAGTTATGTAAGCACACAAGTATATAATGATGCATTATCACACATGTATTGTACAAAATTTTATCTACGACAGCCTAAAATTGAGAAAAGTGCATTAAGAGAAATGTCAGATCTGTCATTTTCAAAAATATTTTAGTAGGCAAATGTCATTATGTCATTCATTTGACACTATTTCAGTTACGTAATGAAGTCATTACATAACTGAGTGGTGTAATGAGCTTCATTACCTAACTGAAATAGTGTCAAATGAGTGACGTAATGCGTTACTTATCCCACTGGAGTAGATAATAGTAGATTATATTATAAGTGACAGAAATGTGTCATTATTTGCGAGTGAGAATTCTGAATCGCGAGTGTCCCAGCACGAGCGATACAATTTCTCACGAGCTTATAATGGCATTTCGCTCACGTGTGATATACTACGTTTTATTTTACAGTAGCAATTCTTGTGCCTAAATAGTTTGCGCAGTCAGAATATGTCGCGAAATAAATTTATAATTAGTCGCCTATGATTTGTGATATACGTTTGACAGTACTGAAGTGTATTGGCAATACTGAAGTGTATTGTCAGTCTATGTCAAATTCGAGATTCGTAGGTTAGGTTTTGTTTGTTATTTGCATATATATAATACACATATATTGCTGGTAGGTCCTGGAAACTTCAGAAAACATTACGGCGCCGACATAGTCTCACTTAGAGTATAACGCGTCTCGCGCGCATGCGTGAGAATTTGAACTCCGCCTTTAGAAGTGAATTTTAAACTTGACCACTTCCCCATTGGGCGGACGACGCTGCCGCGCTTGCGCACAACTCACCGTATACATGAAGGAGTTGGTTGTGTGTCTCACTTCATCGGTGAGTTTCCCACTCAGAGCCGCTAGCAACATAGTAAGTATTAGATATATGGTTATTTGACACAGACTTACGCAAAACTTAACCTGAAAATTACGAATTTGACATAGCTTGACAGTGCTACCAACAATGCAGTAGTATAAATAATGAAAACTCACTTGTGAATAAAACTTCATTTTAGTCACTGAAAACAGTTATATAATGTATGGTAATAACTAATAAGCGCTACTGTAAGGTAAAATGCTTTATGACATGAGTAATATATTACGAATAAATCACTCGACAAATGATCCCAGTTGGCCTGGAGGTTTCAAGGGCTCAAATTTCCTTTCGTGGATGATTGGTAATATAACACACCTTTGCTAGTTATAATTATAAATCATAACTGTCATGTGACTAATTCAAATTTCTCATATGTCATATTAAATTCTAATACCAAAAGCTACAGTATACAAAATTATAAAGCTTGATAAATGTTCATCGAATGCCGTTTTCTAAGCATGAAACGATTCTATCTTTTGAAAGAAAACTTAAAGTACGTTTTTTTTTCTAGAATAACTCTAATCAATGTGTTACAATGTTGGTAGATATGTGATTAAAACGCTAGTAAATTTTTATACCTCGTGTTGGTAGAACTTTTTCAAAATTATGGTTATGTGTAATTTAAAATATATTCACCTCTCAGTTGCCAATCCAAAATTCAGATTGATACACCCAAAAATACTTTTGTTATAGTTAATTTTTTTGCTATAATACCTGCCAAACTGTTGTAAGGTTGGCAAAATTGACAGTGAATTTTGTTGGATGATGTTTTGAGCCGTGCCGACCAGTCGCGCTGACAATTTAAAAATTTAAAATGTCAAGGCAAAGACAGCGTCAGAGTAATAAATATTTCAGTAAGAGAGACAATAAATACAAGAAAAAACGCAATTTATTGACCAAAAAGGAGAAGCAAGCGGTACTAAGGTGCAAACAAGAATTTATAAATCTTAATCCTAATATCTATCTCAGAACAAGAAATAATTATTCGCCTTTGCAAAACATTCAAGGTTGTAATTCAACCAGGTCGCTTTCCCCAATTTCAAAATTAATTATTTTAGGTTACTAAAACTGTAATTTATAATATACAGTGAAAATTCATGAACTGCGAACACGAGTAAATCAAGGCGAATTTACGATTGCCTAAAAATACGCCAAGACCGATGGACCGTCGGTCTAAGGTACTCTGATATTAATCCACGGGTCGTCTGCGTTGATTGTTTAAGTAGACGCCTAGTGTATTTTTTTTTAAATTAATTATTATATCACAGATAGAATGTATGAGGTACTGTTATTCTGTGATTAATTCAGGTGATAAATTCAGAGTTGAAAAACAGGATTTTTAGAGATTAACAGTACAGTAAAAGAAGGTAGTTCTTAAAGTAAAACGCATTCTGAAGAAAGAAATAATTTCTTCCGAACAAATTATTTTTATTTCAAACAACAAAATTCAAGAAGTTTAAATTAGCTCTTGTTCAAAGAGCCTGCCTTCTTGCGCTAAACAATATCCTAAGCGATCATAGAAACGTATTAGTGCTAGTACTCTGAACAACCTTTTTAATTTTTAAACGCAGTTCTTCAAATCGTTAGTTGTAGTGAAAACGACTTTTCAGAGGAAGTTTTAGGCATATCTGTCACAGTTTCACAAAATTCCATCCTTCTGAAATGGCCAACGGGAAGAATATCGCAGCTAAATCTACTAGTTCTGCAAGTTATTTAAATAAATAGTCTGGATAGTCATTAGCGGTAATACAAACCTCTTTTAAATACCTGTCTTCATTGGGAACATTAGGCCTTTTGTGCTTTTGGGGAGAAACACATCCAAAGTTTCCAAAATTTGAAATAACTCCATGTAACGTTGATAACGATAAAGAACGCCTATTTTCAAATGTTGTGAAAGAATTTTGAATTTCCCGGACCGTTGGACCTTGATACTACCATTTTACAATTTGCACTGATCCGTTGCTTCGTAGTTATCGATTTTAAGATAGAAATGACAGCAGATATTATCTACTGACAAAATACGCGAACTGTCAAAGTTAAATTCTCGGCATTTGTAAGTTCGACATATCGTCTGCCGTGTTCGTAGTAAGAAAAATCTCTCTGTATATCGGAATAAAGGAAATTTGCAGGAAACACGAACAGGAAGAAAAAGAAGAGGGATATTGTTTAACAATTTTTATTTAGGAGAAGAGCTTGGAGGAGAAATTTTTCAAAATATAATTAACGGGAAACATTTTGGCCTAAATGAACTTTTATATTTTGTGAAAACCGAACTTGCTTTCACTGGTTCGCTAAGTTTATTGTATGCTATAATACGAAATATGGGTTTTAGATAAAAATGAAAACATGTCATCATGGCAAAAGTACAATTTTGAGGCGTTATCTGCAATTAAAAAATTCTGGGGAAGATGTCAATTTTATATTTATCGACGAAACTAGGATTTACAAGAATGGTTCAGAATTGCGTAGGTGGATAAAGAAAGATGACAAGCTAATGAGAAAAATTAAAATAAAAAGTGAAGGTGACAGGTTTACCATACTGCATGTAGGTTACCGAGGTGGCTTTTTAGACAATTGAGCTTTGCTTTTTAACAGCAAAAATACTGATAAGGATTACCACAGGACTATGAACTTTGAAATATTTCATAACTGGGTCAAACAAAATTTAATTTCAGCGGTCAAAAATTTGTGTGGAAAAAGTGTGGTAATAATGGACAATGCGCCATACCATTCCGTTCTGAAAGAAAAAAAAACCAACCTGATCATCAAATAAAAATTTGTTAATACAATTTTTATTTGAAAACAATATACCATTTAACAACGAAAGAGAAACTAAAGCTTCTCTTTGGCAAAAAATCGAACAACTTTTGCTGCAAATTGGAAAAAGATACGTTATTGATGATTTACTTTTGCAGAATAATATAGAAGTGTTACGACTTGCCCGTACCATTGTCACCACAATGTTTAATTTAAATTAAACAGATGTAAATTTTCAGTCAAAATTTACGAAATATCGTTCACATTTTAAAAGCCAGTTTTTGCTTCATAATTACGCAATGTGGAATACCGATGCGGCATTCTCTAAAACAGCTAACCTCGGCAAGACTGATATTAATTATCATATTCACCCATATAATGTTCGTCTCCAAAGGAAGAGACAGCAGATGGACGTTGGCTGGATGTTCCAAACTAATTGGTAACATATTCAACGACACGATAACACAAAAACTATTTTACAGAAATAGCAGAGGAGCCAGTCTTGCAGCAGTCGAACCACTTCGAGGATTTACAAACTTCTCGGTTGGACCTGCAACATCATCTGAAGGAAGTAGCATGGAGAGCCATCCGACATCGCTACTACCTATCCAGAGGAATCATCAACAGCGTCTAAAAGACGTGACATGACTTTATCCAGCGGGATCACCGGCAGCATATTGGGAGCCGCTGCTCTAATAGGAGCTCTCTATTACATCCGAAGAAGAATAGTCCGAAAGAAGCCTTCACCCAAGCAACGTCAGCCAGCAGTGGAAGAATATCCCCTAAAAACCCTTAATGTAGAAGAAACAGTATAGTTTTTTTGTTGTTTTGCTTTTTGTGGCCTAAAACCGCCAATATGTTTAATTTATATTAGACAGATGTAAATTTTCACATATAATCTCATAAGAGCATTAATTCTTTCCGGAAATTTTTTGAGTGTGGTCCAACAACGTCGTATTAATTTGCCTGAGCGGGACGCAAGGGCAAATTAGGACGTTGTTGGAATGCACGAAAATAATTTCCGGATATGAATTAATGCTCGAATGCAGATTCGGTAAGAAAATCGTAACGCCACAAACCCTCACAGTTGGGTTGGTCTACCTACAAAAAATTTCCAAGAAATTTTTTATTGTCTTGGTTACGGCTCGTGAACTAATTTTTCTATTGGTCATTAATGAGTGTCGTACGATTTTCAGTCAAAATTTACGAAATATCGTTCACATTTTAAAAGCCAGTTTTTGCTTCATAATTACGCCGGTTTAAAGGCCGCAAACTGCAACCAAGCAACTTACGCAAATAAACGACCTACAATCAAGAGTTCAGCGTTCTTGCAAACAAAGCAGGAAGCGATACTGCGTAGCGCTGAGTAGTTATTTTGTAATATTAGACTCGTTCTAGTGAACTACACCTTTGCACTTTGAAATGTTGTTATTTAGTCCTAAGCAGTTATTTTGGTATAAAAGCCCATTTAATTTTGTAATAAATCAATCGACATTGACTGTTTGATTCAATTACATCGATACTACCTTTCCAAGCCTAAATTTTGAAGTGTGAGGCTGCACTTCGGGTAGTTATCCATTTATCGTCCCTTTAAGTGACATTGACTTAAGTTGTCTTAAAACAGGAATGCAGTCTCATTCATGTGCTTAAATATTAGGGACAAAGAACCAGTGCAAATAACAGAAACCTGATCCAGCCTCCAGGCAATTCTGTTCAACAGTGCAATAGAACTAGTTTGGGCTCATTGCAAGGCCTATTATAATAAATGCATCAATGATGCAACCATTCGTTTTAAAGATAAAAATCGTGTCAGTACCATGTGGCAAACTGCTTTGTTAAACTGTACAGCAGAAGTATGGAGCAACTGTATAAACCACGTTGAAGAATTAATTGAAAAAGATTTGAGGATCCAAATGGGTAATTCCTCATTTCAAGATCTTCCTCCTTTCATAATAAATCTAGGAGAGTCTGATTCTGAAAGCGATCATCATGAATTTAGCGATGAAGACGACGAATGTTGAGGAAAGATTAAGGTTGTGAATTAATCTCATGTTATTTCTTCTTCTTTTATGGCGTCAGATGACCAGGAAAACATGCTTGTTTAAAGCGAAGGCTTCAACAACCAACCGAACACCACTACTCCTCTCATGCTCTCATGCCAGCATGACACAGATGTGAGCAGCTGCAGGGTAAATGGTCCCGGCGAGCATCACAGCTATATGCCACCAGCGAGGTGCTTGGGCGAGCATCCATGTGTCAACAACGAGGCTGCAGCATAAACGTACCCTAATGTTCTTCTTTTCACGATATTTACCATTTTGTATTGTGTTAAAATAGTTTAAGTTTGTTTATTGTTACCAACCTACCTATTTATTTTCATAATAATGATTTGTCATTCTGACTCTGACAGCTACTTACGTTACTTAACCTCACAGTCTGATTAATACAATTTGTTACTAGAAATCAGAGGTAGCAATATAAATTATGTAAGGACCCCAACAAATACCAATAGAAACACTAAAGCTTTGACACTGACAGGTATTATAGAAAAAAAACCGTATGTTATTTCACTTTAAAGCCAAGTCCAAAACTGGATGTTTATGATATATTATTTGAGGGTTTCGCGGTTATGCGAAATTAAGTTTCAACTTAGACCGATCAGTCTTTGTAAATAAACACCCAACATTGTCTTGTGAACTCAATCAAGAATTCACGCGATGGCCAGTCTCTTTGCTGGCTCGTGTTGTTTGAGTAACTTGAAATCAAGGATACTTCGGCAGATTTGGTCTCTCTGTCGCTCAGAGCGACTTTCACTCTGATGATGCAAGCTGCAATGTCTTGCGAAGCGTTAGTCAATATGGGTACACAAACACAAACAAAGCCAAATATGCTTAAGTATCCTCGTTCTCAAGGTACTGAAACAACACGAGCCACCAAAGGGCATGACCATTGAGTAGATCCTTGCTCGACCGTTACAGCTTAAAACGACTTTTATAACCTTAAAGCAATTTAGGAATAGTCTAAATGGATCATTAGGACACGTTAAAAGCTCACTCTAGCACCTCAACTCGCTGTAACGATGGTTGACCGGCTATTGCTCAGGGAAAAGGGGAGGGGTCGGAGTGGTTCGGATCAACACGACGTATTTTAGTGCGAGATGGGGTTGATTGTAATCAAAATAATAGGGGAAAATGAGCGCTACGAATTTCAATGATAGAATGGAGGAGAAACTTCTCTACCGGCCCTCGTAGAAATTCGAAGTCAGAGACAGACGATTTACTTCGAGTTCCAGTTGCTTGGGCACGTACTTTTGTTGGTCTTATAGCCTCGCTAGTCACCTTACAGTTAATACATCCAAGAGAAAAAATAGAATATTACATGTACAACCGCGCCCATCCAAAAGTGAACTGTTTGTTTCATACTTAGATTTTTACTTTAAATCATAGGCTTCCTAAAATGTCACAATTTGACATTAGCTTAAAAAAATGAAAAATGCCAAAAACATCGTAACTCCTAGTGCACGAACGCCATTGATTTAATCCTAATTTAATCTAACAAAAATACGGAAGTTTTCGCTAGTTATTGTTCACTTTTGGATGGCCACGATTGTACATAAATACATGCACATATACATATCATAAATAAAAGTCCAGGGTGTTGTAACGAATGCAAATCTATTAAAATTTAAATATGTAGATAAAAGTTTGGCATGAATAGTTGTAAAAGGGGTTAGTAATAGAGATGGGCGCGTGAGTGATTTTTCGCTCACGTCACGCACGTTTCACGCTGGCTTTAAACAGTCACGTTCACGCACGATCACGTTCACGTTCACTCACGATCACGGCGTGACACGCCACTCACGACGTGACACGCCACTCACGACGTGACACGCAGCTTTTATTTCAAAATTTAAATTTAGATAGAACAGAATGTTCAAATTTAAAACCAATGAAGAAACCCTAAAGGGAACTAAAAATATGTTTTGCTCTTGACATAATTTACGTGATATGTTGCAATAAGAATAGTTGACATAAAAAGAAAAAAATGAAAATTGACTACAATAACTTCGACAAGGGATAAATACTGATTACTCGCAAATATATTTCTTGCAGCTGTCTTCAAAGACATTACTTTTAATACTAAAAACTGTCATTGGAATTGACGTTTCCCTTATTGGTATGAGTACATAAGGTATACGTTGCTAGGCAACAGTTTTAATTCGTAGGTTTGAAAGTACTTTTTTTCCCAGCCGGTTAGAATAGTAGGCATTGCTCACCTCATCTGAGGTACGAAAGTTCGTTTTTCTCACCTAGGTAAGAAAGTAAATCATGCAATTTGTATGAAGAAACTGTACCGCATGTTAGCTGACTGCTGACGCGTGCTGATTCTGACAGCTGACATATTGATAGTTGACGGATAATTGATTTTATGACTTGTGTTACAGTCTGTTTATACGAGGAATTAGGAATGCCCGTGAGTGGCTCTTCATTCGAAGGAATTAAATTAACATCTCGCGCATGCCTACTCACGACAGGAGAGGCTAAAAATCACCTTGCGCGCCCGCGATTTATTTTTTAATCCAACCAAAACTGCTTTGACAGTTTGACCTCAGTGGATATAACCTCAAAAAGTATAAATAGTAAAGCGATTTTTTAACGACAAAATTTTCAGAGTTACTTATGAATAAAACTGTTTAGAAACATTTTCAGAACAGCATAAAATCGGAAAACATGCTGCATATTTTGCAGGATATTGTCACCTTTAACAACTTTAACAGTCTGTTGAATTATTTTTATAGTGTCAAATTTTGTTCCACTGAGGCCAGCTGGGAAAAAAATAGTATTCAAACTTCGTTAAGAAAGTGCTCTTACATACCTTGCGCAATTACAAACCTCGCCTTCGGCTCGGTTTATAAACTTTGCGCTCGGTATGCAAGACTGCACTTTCTTACCTTGGTTTGAAATATACTATTACGTACAAGGATCAACATTTTCAGCGTTAAGGTAAGTATACAAAAAAAAACATTACTTTTATTAGAATAATACGTTCATCTACACAAGTACACAATAAATTGGTTTAAAAATAAAACGTAATCAAAATTTTCAGTGTTAAGTCGAGTATACAAAACAAAACATTAGGTACTACTTTTCTAAAAATAGGTTCATCTACACAATTCATTTTTGGTTTAATAATAACACGTAATTAACATTTTCAGCGTTAGCCGAGTATAAAAAACAAACCATTACTTTTATTAGAATAATAAGTTCATCTACACATCTAAACATTAAAATGTTAAATTAAAAATAATATGTAATCAACATTTTCAGCGTTAAGTCGGATTCTGCGCTCTTCTAAAATTCGCCCAGCTACAGCTGTAGAAAATACTCTTTTGCTTGTAGCGGAACTTGCCGGTATGTTTAAAATTTCTCAAGTTTTTTTAACAGTGGCGTATTTACACTGTTTTTCCAAAATCCTAAAATTTCATCTACATTTCGGAATTTTAATATAACATACTAATTTAGTTCTGTTTCGACATCATCTTAATTACATGTGTCATCGTCAGAGTTTTCTGTAAGTGTAGAAAGATAAGAATCTGATGCTGATGTACCAGTTTTGAGTCGTTTGCTAGGTATTTCATCATTATCATCTATAGTTTTATTTGCATTATAATCTTCTCTTTTATGTGAAGGTATGAACTTTAAGGATTTATATTTAGGGTCCAAAAATAAAACCACATAGTGTAACTTGTTTGGCACAATTTGTGATTTCATGAATTTAAAAGTTGCTGCACCCTGCAGTTTTTTATTCGTTACTAAATATTTAACGTGAAATTAACGTGAAACGTGAATCACGCCTTGGATATTTTCAGTCACGTTCACTCACGTTCACGTCACGGTTTTCAAATATTAGTCACGTTCACGACGTGACACGCCGTGACACGACGTGACACGACTGTTTTCACGTCACGCGCCCATCCCTAGTTAGTAATTCTATAATTTACTTAACCACGATATGTATGACACAAAAAGTACATTGGTTATATCGAAACAACAGTGGCCAACAAGCCTCATAATTCTGTATGATATGATGCAACAACGATGACAATTTACTCTAAAAGTAAGTCACGCGCATCGGCTCTAAATATGGTTGATGACACATATAAAGTTATGTCACTTTAATGTCAACAAAAGTGCATCGCACAAACGGTGTAAAGTAAACAGACAATAAAATCAGTAGTTCAGAATACCTGAATGATGTTGCTGATCCATACAGCCGAAAGGTTTCACCATCTCTTCAAAATCTCTGTAGATGATTAAAGGGCAGCGCAGATCGCTGGCGTCAAAACGACGTTATCAAACAACGCCCAAAAGGTGAGGTTTTGCGTGAAGATCCTTGTAGCGACAAGCATTGGGAACAGGGAAAACGGCACCTAATTACCACAGTCCTGTAGATTTGGCACGTCGGAAAATCTCTCTCGTAGAAATCCGCCACAGCGTTAACTGCACACCCAGTGCTACAATACAACGGAGAAGATTGGTTCGGCCATAATACACATCCGCCAAGGAAAGATCAACCACACACAACCGTATGGTACTAGTTTCAGACAATGGGTGACTAGACGCGGGCTGAAGAAAGAAGGGTAGGGGGTGCGTTTGCTTGCTTTCCCTGTCCCACTCATGCATCAAATTCGCTCTAACACAATATTTCAACAGCTTCATCGAGCCAAAAAGCGGTTCGCCGTGATACACATGTGATGACGGGTTTGTTGAAGGCGGGACTTACATCACCAGACTCGGTTTTACGACGGACGTCAGGGACCATCTGGACCAAGTCACACAGGTGTGAGCGATCAAAACTGTACTATACTAGAACGAGCGGAAAGCGTCGGTATTTGAATTTGAAAAGGGAGCGCGGAATTGCTAATGTTTGAAATCAAAGGTGCGGGAAAGCGTGGATATTTGAAATGCAAGTGCGGGATTTTAAACTGATCTTAACACGACTTCATAAGGTGCAAGGCACAGTAAGTCAGAGAATGAAGAGTGTTTATCTACAAAGAATACGCAGTCTAAACTGATATTCAATTTTAACATGGATGTTTATTCTCACAATCTGTACACGTTCTAATGATCGGGTATCCAACATTACACTACTGGGTATAGTATTTTGAAGGTGGGCTATCGTATTTCTTAAACATTTTTTGGTCTAACCGTAGTATAAGGTTCTGCCTATTGAGAATTTTCGCCAGTCTGATTCCGAAGGTTGATGCTGTACCCGGTGATAGCTGAATTCACAGAAGCAGTAGTTTCAGACAATTCACCAACAATTCGCTGTGTCGTTATAGCTCGTTTAGGTTAGTTGCACCATTTGATAGTTTTACTTAATTGAATGCCCCATGAAATTGTTTTGGGAGTGCTTATCACAATTATTCGCGAATTCTTCTGCGCGTGCGTTAAATTTCCATCTCCTAATTATGCGCTTTGGACAGGACCTTATACAGCAGTTTTTCCCTAACTTTTAAGAATATTGTTGCCTTTGCCAAACAGTATCGTTCCGATCTAGTGCTATTGGAATCTGAATTAAAAATATTACCAAGTACTATAGAAAATACAAAGTTGAGAATAAAATAACAACAGAAAACATAATGCAGTTCGTGGTTATGGCGCAAAAATATGATTTGGCAGTTAGATTTCGAGCAAAATGGATTCTCTATTTTAGCTATCTTAAAATTATATCGATTATAGGAATGCATAACTAAATATTGCATCATTCTTTTGAATTTGTGTTGTCTCCTAATTTTAAATTTTCAGTAATAATAAATTTTTATATTTTTAAAACTTTTCTTAAACGTTTGTTAGTTCATTTATATTTTTATCGCATGAATTTGCTGTTTCAACAGCTGCTTCATAAAGTTCGTTAAAATATATAGAGTTTTTCTTTTCTAATGTAATGCGATTTTTATTTTCTTCCTATCCTACTTTACTTTGAATTTTAATTGCCCTTTGTTTGCTAGCTAACTCAGCTGTCAATGCACAAAACTTGTTTTTTACTTTATTGTGGTTATGGGTGTCAATCCAGCTTTGTTCTTCTGAGCCTGCCTCGTTTCCACATTTCTTTTTCAAAATAAACACTTTAACCCCGCTAGAAATAATAGCTAGGCTGCTTACATAAACTCTAGAAAAAGATATACAGGGTGTGTTAATTAAGTACGAAGACAAAATTTAAAGAGTGATTCCTTGATCAATTCTAAGATAAAAAGTTCATACAAACATGGGACCTAAACGGCTTTGTTTTCAAGATACAGGATGTTGAAGTTTAAACAATTTTTTTCCAAAAATCTGGAAAACGCTTAGAAGTATTCTAATGAAACTTGGTGTAGGTTAGTATTTCATAAAGTGGCATTGTTTGCCCAAACTAATTGTAATTTATTTTCACCAGTGGAGTGCATCAGGACCTCAGTTACCTTAATAGGTGCATCCGATCTGCCTTCAGGTAGGCGCGCGAACTCATTTGGCGCGCTTTCCAAATACGTTCTTAACCGTTCTTACAACAATATAAAAAGTACAGAACAGCGTGTGTAAATATTAAAAAGCTATGTGGTGAAACGACTCAGGCCAGTTACACTAACCAAAATTGCACCTTCTATAAGAAAAAGTGCTTCCAACACGTCGAAATTTTTATTTTGTTACATATTACTGATTCCTTGAAATCCCAAAAGAACAGAGTAAAATTCCGATTTCGTGGCAAAAATTGATCGCATATAATCAAATGTGTTGCACACAATTTGACGTATTTGAGATTGTAATACTCCTTTCTTGGAAATATGCGACATTTTCTCGACCTTTTATGAAAAATTTGATGTACCATTGACACTGTTAACCTATTTTAGTTACATTAAATAAGTTCTGTGTTCGCTATAGAATCTAAACTTTACTTTATCATAAAACATGTGCAATTGCAAAACAAAGCATCGGCTTTTTTCGCCCGTTTCATTTTCGTTAGAAACAATATGCAATAAAACTAAAATCGTTTCCAATGCATCTTCAATTGCTAAACAATCGTGAATTTGGCTTATCCAACATGTAAAACAATTGTTTCAGTTGAACTGCCTTTTTTTGCTTGAATAATTTTGTTTCTGAATTTTCATATACCTTACATATCTAATATGTATATTGGAGCCTTGATAAAAAACGTACAACTTTTCTAGTAGGGAAAAATATGTTTACACGCATCTACTAACACTCAATTTAATTTATGATTGAAACAATGTACATAAATTGCTTGGGGTCCTTCTGAAATAACACTAACTCCATTAAATTTTTCCCGACCCTTGCACAATCATATATTTGTGTAAAACACTTACCCAAGCCCATACTGCATTTATTCAAATTGTTTTTATATGCTCAAACATAGGCTTTGTATTAAGTGCTGCTGCAGACACAAAATTAAAAAATCCCTCGTATATTGACCCTTGATAATAATAACTAATAACAATTAATATTTGCTCAGTTTTCGGAAAACCTTTCTTTAATTTAAGTTGTAGAACAATTTCGATAAATCACATAGTGTGTTAATAATTCCATTTGTAATTCCTTAGATGATTTAGATTTGGTGATGTTCATTACTTAACGTACATTAACATTAATTTAGACCAGAGTGAGACAGGGTGGGCCAGAGGGTGGGCAAAGCTAATTTGAGGTGGCCCATGACCCACTAGGTTCACTATTTAACGAAGCCACTGCATCAATGGCTTTACTATAAACTATGTAACATGACTCTTTCTTTTTAACTCACACTTTCTTACGTACTAGATTAGTATACTAAATATTCTTGTGTGCAAGTGCTTTTAGACGGCGATTACTTTGAGTATTCGCTGTGACATTCACTATTTTGTGGTACATTATTTGTTTCACTGACATAACTTGTCGTTGGTTGATTTCGAAAGTTTTCGTTATTTTCGCTATTCTTCTTCTTAGTGCTGCTACTTGAAGGATTTAGTACGTTCTCTATTATTGTCTCAACTACTTTCTTTTTTTTTCAAGTAACTTTAGGTTGATTTTGATACCATATTGCTGTGCCTGCATCAAAGTTTCCTATTAATTTTGTACCTGTCATAATATACTTTACACAAATTTATGGTTGAATTAATGTTGTCGTTAAACTTTTTTTCTATTTATTAACTTTGGTTGTAAGTTGTATTTATTTGTATTCTTTTAAGTATCTGAATATCAACATTTGAAAAGGTGTATATATATTACGCTCAATCTGTACAAATTTGTTGATTCCGTGAAATCGGCACTGCATCTGCGGAATTCGTGTAATGAAAAAAATCGAACATGGTTATTGCACATTTCGTAAAATAGACAATATTATGTTATTAGTATTATATTTGATTCTGATTACTTTTGTAGCTCGATCTGTTGATTATTTCACGTAATAGGTAAAAAAAATTCTGCCAAATTAATCATTTCAGAAAATTTCTGCCTATTACGCGAATTCAGCAGATGCAGTGCTGATTTCACAGAATAGGCAAAAATTTGCTTATTTCACGAATTGAGCAATATCACACATTTGGTGTAACATATATATTATTATGATACACGAAGTGGTATGATTAATGATAATAAAGAAATATTTAAAACTAATAAATTTGGAAGATTACTATAATTAAATCTTGATGGGTGTTAATTTTTAAATATTAATAATGAAATTAATTGAGACAATAAGAGAGGTAATTTGATAGTAAGATATTAATTGAATGTACAAATTTGATCGTTGCAGTGAATGTTAATAAAGAACAAGCCAAGGTTACAATTGACAAATGTATTTGTTATAATAATCAGAATAAATATCCTGTAATAATACAATATTTAAAATTGGAAAGAGTGTCATAAGAGTAGTATCTAATAGAAATGAAATTTTTGTTTAGTTTAGTTACATAAATAAACTCATTGAAAAATGTACAATTGGTAGTGAAGTATTTAATTTTGCTTAATAAAAACTAGAAATTATGCCTTATTTGTATAGTTGTTTGGTTGAATACAAATATTAAGGCTGTTAACAAATTTACGAGGTATAGAAATGAAAGTGCAATATTAATTTTATTGGGGCTGCACAATCTGTGAAGAGATTGGCGAATACAGTGAATTACATAGAAAGAACCAGAGAACTACTGAATTGGAGAAGATTGGATTTATTGGTGGACGTGACACATAATTAAATATTTATTTTTGACATTGGTGGTTGTATGGAAGTAAGGTTATTCATCTAGAAAAAGGTTAGTAGGAGTGCTACTAGAATTGAAAGGCTTCTGAGGGGATTGCTGAGTGCAGAGGACTATCTAAGAAATAAACAAGATACGATCAAATTCATTTATAAAGCTGAAACTTACCAGGAGTCGCTTGGAGTTGAAGTTGACGTTTAATGAGGGGATTAAAGCTGGATTCAGCGGATTCTTGGAATTGGTTGACAGGAACAGGCTGTAGGTATCACACAAGGTGAACATCAGGATCTCTTGAGGGAAGGAGCAGTAGTGTTTGGATATTTGCATAGTGAGCTTAAGAAGTGATAAGGTTTGTGTTAGTAATTAATATCAAAACATTTTAAATAACGAGCAATAAGGAAAAAGTAAAATACAAAACAGTAATTATTTTAATAATTTAATTAATAATTATATCAATGTAAAAATAGATTTGTCAATACCTGGTTTGAGAAGGTGTAGAAGTTGGGTTGACGTTTGATGTCATTGAATAATTAAGAATCAAATTAAAATTTAAACTTCAACTAATAGAGATCTAGATTTAGCGAACCACCCTTGAAATAGGAGTACTTGATTTGAAAGCAATTATAGTTTAACTAACGGGGCATTGTATTAATTAAGGGCAAGCTTAAAGTAAAATATTTAATACATAAATTATATGACTAATTCAAATATATGGGATAACTCCAATATATAACATAAGGTCACCCAAAGTGGTGCAATTGTAATACATAATTAATGACCATGCAACCGACGAGGAGCTAGCATATCCAAAACAATACATATATATATATATATGTATATATATATATATATATATATTATTATTACGAAGGTTTTCGCGGCTGATATGTATTAAAGGTAAACATTTCAGGGTGTCATACCGCTTAATAAATTTGAAGATTTCTTCAACTGGTTGAAGAACATCTTGAAGGGCGTTTGGGGTTGGACGACGTTTCGACGAAATTGAAAATGACGAATGTGATTTCGTCGAAACGTCGTCCAACCCCAAACGCCCTTCAAGATGTTCTTCAACCAGTTGAAGAAATCTTCAAATTTATTAAGCGGTATGACACCCTGAAATGTTTACCTTTAATATATATATATATATATATATATATATATATATATATATATATATATAAGTCCTCATATAACTAAATTATTTAAAAACAGCTCGAATTATTTCCACTTTTGTAAATTTGCCGCCTAATATTTAATTAAACTTCTTAAAACAATTAAATGACTTTATCTCAGGGTTAGCTCGCTACATCCAAGTTAAGACTACTAATTTGCTATTATTAATAATTTAAAATCGTATTAAAAATTTAAGCACTATGTATGCCGCTATTTAACTAATGGGAATTAACAAGTATGGTATTTCTAATTGATAGAACCTAATTTTAATAAAATTTTTGATGTCCACGCAATTAGCAATGTTGCTATGCGATAATAATCAAACGTAAGTATTTCGCGTCATAAAACAAAACACTTCTACCGACGCCACGAACCGAAAGTGACGGTCAAAGGGACGCCAATCGATGCACAATCACAAACGAACACTTTTTGGTGGCAAATCTGATCTTTTAATGGCTTTAGCGATTAATCCAAGGTTATGTGCCCCGAGCTAAACCTCCCACGGTGCTCTGGACAAGCCGTTGTTGCTGGCCTGCAGTTGGCTAGACCTAAAGTTGAGCTCGAACCAACTTGATGATCGGCTGCCACTGTCGAAGACCTTCCGAATCATGTTTACTGAAGCTGGCGGCTTTAATGTAGGGCTCTGATGCACCACACTTACGCTGCTTGCTTATAAATTTGTACACAAACTTATAAAACTGGCTGGATCTCCGTAGAATAACATCCAAGTATTAAAAACCAAAGAAATGAGCAAAATAAATCTAGTTACCGTTGGATTAACTTTAAATAGAGTTCTAGCGTTGTATTTTTTAATTGTTTTTCTAAATTTAAATAAAAACCAATGTGGCGTCAATGACTTTCCGCCAAACGTAGGTAACTAGAGGTATTTTGCTCATTTAATTGGTTTTTTTCCTTCCTTTTACTATAAAGGAAGTATTGGATTCACCCCAAAAATTCGAAATTGAGTTTTTAACAGATCTTCACGTTTTAGAGTCCCCTGATCCCAAAAAACATATTTTTTTTCATTGGTCTGTGTGTCTGTCTGTGTGTCTGTGTGTCTGTCTGTCTGTGAACAGAATATCTCAAAAACAAAAAGAGGTATGGCATTGAAACTTCATATATAAATTTTGTGTACTATGTAGATGAGACAGCAAGTTTTTGAAGAAAATCGCATAACCGGAAGTAGGTGTTTACTCTTGTGATTTTTCAGTTTTTTTCGATTTTTTCAAAAACGGCTCTAACGATTTTTTTTAAACTTTACATTTTTCTTACATTTTTAATGTGTATTGATGTGAGATAGGTGATTTTCCAGTTGAATACTTCTAAAGTGGGTTTCTTTTGTTTTTTTTTCAATTTTTTTTATTAACTTCTATTTTAAATAAAACACCCGGTATATTATTACATTTTTGAATTCACCTTAAAATTCTAGAGAAAATTTGTCTCTTCAACTAAAACTCGATTTTGTACCGTTTTTGTAGAATTTGTAATTTTTGAAAATTTTTAACAAATGGTTAAAAATTAAAAATGAAATTTTTGACTAATTATAAGATCACTGTAAAAGGAAGTTGTGTGAGTGTATCACACCAGATTTTAATATTTAAACTTTAAGACCACTTATCTCGATTTTGCAGATGTAACCTATTAAAAATTTTATATTATTGAGAACAACATAAAAAGTACTACCAAAATCAATTAAAAAATATAGGTTGTCATTTAAAAAAAAAGTCGATAATATCATAACTTTTAAAACAAATGACGTAGCAACATAAAGGTAGTTGTAGTGTATGTTCTACAATTAAAATCGCTATACCTTTTCAAGATTTTTTCATAAAAATTAATATTAACAAAGTTAATGGATTTATCCATTACTTTATTTCCACACTGTATAAATCTAAACTATCTTTTTGCCAAGGTTTTTTGATTAATTGATGAGATAATATTAGTTGTTTTTTATTGGAGTTTTAATACCAACTTGCTATATTTGGCCAATATACTGAGAGTTTAGCTTAGGCTATATATTTTTTATACTAAAATTATAGCACTTTGACTCAGATAAATTATACGATTTTTACCCTTTTGTAATTTCAGCTTGTAGGTTGAAGGTCCAAAAATGTGTCTTTTATAGACATTTTAAAACTTCCAAATAGTTTATACTCTCTCCCTCAAATTCATCAAATTCTGACAAATAGGAATTTTGCACTCAAGTAGAACAAATGCAAATATATTCCCAGATTTTGACAGCTAATGGAAGTCACAAGTTAGTATACAGCTACTAAATAGTGAATAATAACAATTGCGTGTGGTGACTACTGCTATTAATTAAGTGTTGTTTATAAGATAATAATAAATCCACTAAAGGTTTATTATAAAAAACAGTGATTTTGCTAGTTTTTTTATTAAAGTACAAAATGTAAGTGGATGTAAGTGGCGATGAGAGTAATTAGATTTGATTTTGTATTTCTGTTGCAGATATGATAATGTAAAGTAGTTTTTTTGTTGTTATGGCCTCCCGATGTTTAATGTTAGACACAAAAGAGTAGATGGTAATATTTGTAATTCGCCAACAACATCATTACATAAATCGTAGAACATGGATAGTATTGAGAATATTGTAAAGGTCTCTATCAAAGAAGAAAGTCGTCAAAGTATCAAGGATGTTAGTTGTTATTCTAAACTAGATATTAAACAAGAAGACTTTCAAATAAAAGATGAAGGTTATGCGGAACAACATCTTACTGCTAACAGAGACGGTGTGAATTTTTGCATGAAAGCTAGTGGAGAAAAGAAATTCTATGCCTGTTCTGTTTGTGAATACAGAGCATCACAAAAAAGTCACCTTGTTAGACATATGAGGTTACACACAGGAGCAAAACCTTTTCTTGTTCTATTTGTGAATACGCAGCATCACAAAAAAGTCACCTCGTTAGACATATGAGGTTACACACAGGAGAAAAACCTTTTTCTTGTTCTGTGTGCGAATATAAACCAACACAAAAAAGTAGTTTAGTTATACATATGAGGATTCACACAGGAGAGAAGCCCTTTTCTTGTACTGTTTGTAAATGCAAAGCATCACGAAAAGGTCACCTAGTTAGACATATGATGTCACATACAGGAGAGAAACCTTTTTATTGTGTTGTGTGTGGATATAAAGCTATACAAAAAAGTGACTTAGTCAAACATATGAGATCTCACACAGGAGAGAAACCTTTTTCTTGTGCTGTGTGTGAATACAAATCAACACAAAAAAGTGATTTAGTCAAGCATATGAGGCGTCACACAGGAGAAAAACCGTTTTTCTGTACTATGTGTGAATACACAGCAACACAAAAAAGTAGTTTAGTTAAACATATGCGTTCTCATACAGGAGAAAAACCTTTTTTCTTGTACTGTTTGCACATACAAAACCGCACGAAGAAGTGATTTAGTTATGCATATGAGGTCTCACACAGGTGAGAAACCATTTTCTTGTACTTTTTGTAAATATAAAGCATCACGAAAAAGTCATGTTGTTACACATATGAGATCACACACAAAAGAGAAACCTTTTTCTTGTACTGTTTGTGCATACAAAATATCACGAAAAAGTGATTTAGTTATACACATGAGGTCACACACAGAAGAGAAACCGTTTTCTTGTACTGTTTGTTCATACAAAACATCGCGAAAGAGAGATTTAGTTAGACATGTGGTGTTACACACAGGAAATAAACTTTCTCCTTGTACTATATGAATGAAAAGTTACGTGAAAAGTCTTAAGACAGATATTGTCTCAAATTGGAGAAAAGCCTTATTTTGGTTTTTATATATGCACACATCAGAAAAGAGTAGTTTTGTAAGATGTATAGGTTCTCATCATGGAGAATAAATTGAAATGTTTTTATCACTAATAAAGGTTAATGTTGGGATACCCAGATACTTTAATACTGGGAAAGGCCTATGTGATGACTGCGATAACTGCCTAATACAGTATTCAGCCGAAATAAGAATAGTAATGCATTGTAGTGCACTAATAACGACTAGAAACGATTCTTCTACATCTGCTTAGTGTGAGCTAAGCTATAAGTAGTGGTTATAGGCATGTGACCAATGGTTTGCAAGAAATGCAAAGGCTGAAGGGAACAGAGGCCAATTTTTATACAAAAATTGAAACAATATTGTCGATATCTCATATAAATTTCTAAATTTAATAAGTACTAGGTGAGTTTTTTAAAATGTTACAAGGCGATATCTCGAAAACAGTTTCAAATATTTTCATTAAATTTTATTGAGGTAATAGGGAGATGGGGGGACATATATAAATGTATGTGTTATAATTACCCCCCCCCCCCCCCCCGTCTATCTTGAGGGTATGGGGTAACTTTGGAATTTAAATAGGATGATGTACTTTTGTTTATAATATTCAAATCTACGTAAAAAGCTACGTATGTGTACAAAACATTTTTGGATTTGCTGTTTTGGTTACGGAATTACGATTAACTAAATTTTGATTGAATTTAAAAAATCAATAAATTTTACGAATAAATGAAGTTCACTTATTTTAGAATTATTATTCGTTTCCATGGAAATGAGTTATTTTTACTTAAGTCAGGTGAGAATGTTAACATTTTAACGATTATTATTCTGTTTTATTTTATAACCTAATAAATCATAATTCCGTAACCGAAAAAGTAAATTAAAAGAATGTTTGTACACATAGGTACGTAGTTTTTTACGTAGATTCTAATTTTATAAGCAAAAGTACATCATTCTATTTAAAATTCCATAATTACCCCCACCTCTCAAAATAGAAAGAGGAGGTAAATGTCAAAGATATGTTTTTATATGTCCCGTCCCATCTCCCTATTACTTCACCAAAATTTCATCAAAATATTTTATACAATTTTCGAGATATCGCCTTGTACACTTTAAAAAACTCACCTAGTATAATACTGAAAGTTTGAAATCATTTAAAAATCGTATTCTAAAATAAACTCGATGACTGTAAGTAAAATTACATTCACTTCAAGTTTTGTAATAACTTATGCTACTATACTACTGAAACTAGAAATTGAGTTTGAAGTTTTTTATGTTCTTCAGAAATATCTCGCACATTTTTTAACATATTTTCCAGGCTTTTTCACCTTCAAGTGAAAATTGTGGAACTGAAACAATTATGTCGCACATCTTTAAATATTATCACGTAGTTTTTATGATGATAGGTATCTGAATTTTGTTAAGTCCTTTTTAACAATATTTTCTAAGAATATTATATTCCTCCAAAATTTTCCCATAATAAGTTAAATGCAACAAACTTATAATAATTAAAAAATATTAAGAAAATTATTTTCAGAAAAAGAATCTTTTGAGTTTCAAATATTTTTTCAAACTGATTAAACTAGAAGTTCCTGTTTTCTTGAATTTTCAACATGATAACTTTTTCATGCTGATGCCTATCTGGATTTAGAATTACAAACTACACATATTTTGCTTGAAGAAATAAAATTATTATTACTAAAAAATAATCGTGTTTTCTAGAATTTGTTGTAGTCCAACTAAATACATAATATCCCTATCGGATGAGACATCTTTTTTTAATCGAAAAATATATTCAATGTGAAACTATCTTAACCCATTAACATTGTTATGTATCTCTAGAATTGGCAAATCCAATGATATATTTTTTTGCATAATAAGTATATAATTGGGAAGGTAATGTAAAATATACCATTGTAATTAATATTTTTGCAAAAATAATATATAGGTAATAAAAATATGTTTAATCAGATTGGCCGCTTTTTTAGATCATTGTAGAGATTGAATCATATTACAAATATTTTTATGCAAACTAATTTTGAACAATTTGATAAGTGGTCTTTTTAATTCCGAAATTATAACTTAGGCTTGTAGCAATGCTGGTCACTTATTTTTATACTTTAAGGTAAATTGTTTAGACTGTATTTTGTAAGTAGTCGTTACATATTCATGTACACAATGAAAATAAAATAAAGAAATATCCGGAGTGTTTGTATTTATTCTTTAACTTCGGTTTGCATATTTCCATAGCAGTTTATTCTATACCTTTTCAACTTCAAATTGGGACTAATCAATTTCAAAATGGAAATAAACAATTTCAAAATGAAATAAACAATTTCAATTTGAGAATAAACAATTTCAAATTGGGACTAATCATCTTCAAATTGAGAAAAGCTTTTTGTTAACGGTTGTCTTTGGAAAATGACAATTACATGGTTGTGACAGGACGGAACACCAGCAACAACTAACAATAATTAGTTTCGCCCCTGTCACAACCATGTAATTGTCATTTTCCAAAGACAACCGTTAACAAAAAGCTTTCTCAATTCGAAGTTGATTAGTCCCAATTTGAAATTGTTTATTCTCAAATTGAAATTGTTTATTTCATTTTGAAATTGTTTATTCTCATTTTGAAATTGATTACTCCCAATTTGAAGTTGAAAAGGTATAGTAACCATGTAATTTATATTCTTCACCTGTTCTATTGTTATAGTGTAGCCTTACAAGTCAGGCGAGCACTATTGCCATCCGAAGATTCGATAATTGGGCGCACAAGGTAAATGTTCAAGGTCATTTCAATTCCCCCAACTGGGGCTGGCTGCTATAGAGACCTTGCGCCCCTCTTCAGCCAAAAACGGGAATTATAGGATGAGCGAGGGAAAGGAGGGGCGAGAATGGAAGAGAGGCCAGGAAAGCTGGAGGAGTACTGCCTCGGCATTCACCTCAGAGAAGGTACTCTGTTGGCTCAGGAAAACCACATAAAAACCTGAATAAGAGCAGACGGCCACGGAAATCGAATCAGTGACCTCCCGAATGCTAAGCAGACGCGGTAACCACTAGTCTATAGAGCTCAGTGGACGTACAAGAAACGACCTGATTTTTATGCGTTTCCCAGGAGCGGTGGCAAGCGGCGGAGAAGGCAACAGTATCGTCTCCCCCACGTGCTTCTCAGCAGGCGGCATAGGATTTCGAAAAGTTGCAGCCAGGGGCAACCGCGTAAGACGGTTAAGAGGCCAATAAGCAGTCCAAGTAAAAGAAAACGAAAACAAAAATGCCTGTAAGGAAATTTACACGTCAATCTGTGGACAATGAAAAACTGGCAGAGCCTACCTTACGAATTTCTGCGGCCTGAAAACTTTTGCTTCTGAAAGCACTCAGATCACATTCGAACTCAAATTGTAGAATTCACACACTAATGTAAATTTTTACTTAACTTGCTTAACACGCCTATCATAAGACGCAGGGTGGAGGACTATTATCAACTGTTTCAATCTCAAGTGCTTTTTGACTATCTCCAGTATTTCTCCTTTTACCACTTTAAGCCTGTATTTGCCTTCATTTACTACAATTCAAAAACAAAAATACAAATTGGATGTCTTTCGAAAAATGTCATTTAAAAAAAACATGGAAAACTTATTACAAAAAATCCCATCGAAAAACTTCATTTAAATTTTACTCAAAAATTATATTTAAAAAATCCCCTGGAAAACCAATGTTGAACAATTTTCCAAAAATTCATCCATTTAAGAAAGTTTCGTTGAAAAAATTATTGCGCTAAATTATTCCTATGAATTTTTTAATGAAATTTAATTGCAGATTTAATTTACACAGACGAAGACTTATTGTTTTAACTTTATTTACCTTTAAAGAAAATAAATTGTTTCGATACTTTTGCATCTGTGCCCACTGTTCTCACCATTACGAATAACGAACTAAATCGTGAATTGATTATTTAGATCAGTTCTATTAAAATGACAAATTCTTCAATGAAGTATCCAAAACAAAAATCTGGTGTAATACACGCACACACCTTCCTTTTACAGTGATCTTATAATTAGTCAAAAATTTGTTTTTTAATTTTTAAGCATTTGTCGAAAATTATAAATTCTACAGAAACCGTACAAAATAGATAGTTGAAAAGGCAACTTTTTTATGACATTTTAAGCATAATTCAAAGATGTAATCATATGCCGCTTGACCTATTTAAAATAACAAAATTACTTTCGGTATAACCGGAAGTGATATCAGTCAAAAGATTGTAGTTGTAGTCGCTCTTACACAGGAGTTAACAAAAAAGAAGAGAAAAAGATGTTTTTACAGGTATTCAACGGAACCTATCTCACATCAATACACAAAAAAAATTAAAGTTTTTTGTTATATCCGTTTTTGAGAAAATCGAAAAATTCTGAAAATCACAAAAGTAAACACCATACTTCCGGTTATGCGATTTTCTTCAAAAGGTCGCTGTCGCATCTAGATCGTACACAAAACTTTATATCAAGTTTCAACGTCATATTTCTTTTCGGTGTTGAAATATTCTGTTCACCCACACACAGACTGACAGACAGACCAATAAACAAAAACATGTTTTTTGGGTTTAGGTAACTCTAAAACATAAAGATCTCTTGAAAACTCAATTTTTGGGGTAAATCCAATACTTCCTTTATTGTAAAAGGAAGTAAAACTCACAGTGCTAAGTTCTAGGTCGCCCTCGGGAATGAGAAAACCATAAGAACAACATTAGACAAATTGTACAGAGATTCAATGTTAGGACGGTATTCAAAACCATAAATACCTTACGGCCAGTTCTTACAAAAACTAAACCGTTCAACGAAGAACAACGTTCAAAGAATTTTATATATAGTATGTATTCCCTGTGAATGCGGGAAATATTATATTGGTGAAACATCCAGACTTATAGAAGTTAGAGTTAAAGAATATACAAATATGATTAAAACCTGTCAGTTCAACACGTTTAAACTTGCAGAATATGCTTGGAATATTTTTAGACAAGAGTTGGCTGTCGATTCTTAAAGATCAGATAAAGTATGTATAGGTAATCAATTGTCAGCGTCAAGCAATGTATTGTAGGTTGGCGGTTTTTCAGTCTCAGTGAAAAATTATGTTTTTCTTATTTCAAATTAGGATGCTGCTTCCATCTAGGACTATCCCTTTGTTACAGTACGAAGACAACTTTACGACATGTAATGACACAAATTCGGGGAATTCTCAGATTAATTGCTCCAATTACATTACGATGCGCTGTAACAAAGGTTGCCGATTCACTCAGTGAAGAAGGCGTGGTTCTTTACTACCTTAATTAGGGCTACGATCCGACAAACGAAATAAAGATGTTAAATTCCAGTGCCCACCACTTTACTAAATCGGGGAAAACACAGGTGGTCCCATCGAGGAAGTGGAAGCAATGAACCCAAAACCCGAAATCCAAATGCGGGTACTTCGCTTCGGTGCCCATCGGAGACATTCAACAGCTGCAGAAAGTTTCACCTACCTTTAGTGATGTCCTCGCAATTGCCCGGACACTACAATAAATGACACACAACACACAAAGACAATGTTTCATATAAATGTAGATGAAATGAATACGATCTATTGGATTTGAATATTCACACAAATATTAACATGAATGATAAGCTTATGTAGGGGTTAGTAAACATTTAGTGAACAATTATCTGAATCACAACAATAAAGGAAGTTAACAACCCACTGTGTTAAAAATCCACAGTCTTAAACAGAATACACATGTGGGCATTTAATTTAGGCTAAGTAGTTAGAATAGCTAACGCTTTCTTAAACTTAAAAACACGCTACACAATTCTCGCAATAAATGACGCAATACACAAAGCGACTCTAAATCAATGTCAATTTGGAGGTTTCACTTTAGGTAAGTCACCATAAAAAGTAATAATTTTACAATACCTGACGATAGCATCCGGAAATGCGTTGAATTACGGCAGTTGGAATGTTTCACCATGAAGCTGCTAACATCTGCTGACGGAAGACGGAATCAAAGGTGGATGGCGTTCAAATTCATAAGACCTGGTGCGTAAACGAATCCTTGCTGTGCAAGTCTTGGAAACGATACGCTTTGCTGATCCACTCTGTATATTGGCTCGGACACAACTCTCATAACAGATCCGCTCAGAACAGCGTATTATTTGCACACAAATGCACTATTTCGATGAGAGTGTAGAGCACGTAACTAATCAGCCCCCGGGAAATGACTCCCCCCCCCCCCAAACAGGGATTTCTTTACAGACACCAACTATTTACTTCGATGTGTTAACAACGTTAGGTCGAGAATGAATCCATGACGTAACATGCAAAGCGCGGCTGTAAACGGAAATGGCTTATTATTTCTTTCTCTCTCTCTAACTCATGCGGTAAACGTACGAATTGTGTTATGTTGTGCAACACATTAGGTACCTACGCAGGGACTTCACCTGAACGTGAAATGCAGACAATGGGCCGTCGAAACTGGTAATTAAGATACGATAAGCCAACTACGTCATTTATATGGCAAGCAACCACATCTGAATTTAAATATATGATCATAAAAACGTCGGGAGACGTCAATGAACAAAATTGGGTTTTAAAACATAACTACACTTTTAATTTGAGCGTTAATGAAACGGAAAAAGTACTAAAATTTAGGATATAGAAGCGGAAAAGGGCGGAAAAGTGCTAAATGCAAAAATTGTCCTTACACCTTGACATTGCTGTGATAATTAATTTTGGCCCTATCGGTATATTTCGCAATTAAAACAGCCACTATAATAATACTAAAAGACACTAAGTTAGCTTTTACAAGAATATGAGCCCGTAACAAGCAATGCTGACTGCTGACTCAGACAAATTTTCAGTTGTCTTATTAACAATCAGCAAGAAATCATTGCGAGGCTTCTTGAGTAAAACAGTTTACCATAAGGTATAGAACTCACACGAGGTATATTTTATAGTTCTACGTTTTAGCGGGCCACAAAAGGGCCATGAGGAGAATCGCAAGGTATCTGGGAGAAGTATACAATCCTTTCAGACGGCGGTCATAGAAGTCTAAGGGAGTTCTGTTCTAAGTTCTACGAGTTTTTGACAAGTTGCCGGTAGAGTCGTACAAGGAAAAGTTGCCTCTTTGAGAAAGAGGTAAGTGCCTACATAGCTTGATAGGATTCCCGAAACCGCTTACGGCTCTATCTACCGGATGCTTCACGTGGTGCCATCAGAGCCCAGAAGGGGAAATTACAAAGTGGGTAATAACAGGCCTACACCAAACCGTCAAACGACTAGTAAAAACGAAACCCATGCTGACATACCAAAGGTTAGGGAGCGGATAGAGGTAACTTTTGTTTCTGAAATGTTTGCTAATCTTTGTATAACCATATAAATTCCAGCTACTGCATACACAACACATTAATGTGGAGAAAAATCCAAAATATCAAACAATTTAAATCCACATATCGTGCAAAATTCAATCATATAGCACTAGAAGCAGTCTTTCAATCTATCTGCCCCAAGAAGAGTAGGTCACAGGAAAGAACTATACAAGCAATATTTTCCAGAGATCAATAAAATTTTATTAACCTTAAAAATGTACATAAGAATGTACCAGGAGGATATGCAACCGAATACACACCAGCAAATAAATTTAAACTAAAAAAAATCCTGAAAAATAACTCGATTTTAATTAAAGTATAATTTATAAGTAGTGCATGATATAATTTTTATATGTATCTTGTATGTATGATAATTTATACAATTTATATACTGTTCTCTATGTACTGTAAGGGCAATTTCCGAGACTATGGTTAATAAGGACTGGTTGTGTTTCTGGTATCAGACAAAACATGTAGATATATACTCTGAGTTACTTTAATTAAACGTTGAACGTTAACCCAATACAATAATATGAATACAACTCATATTTTATTTTTTACAATATCATGTAGGTCTCCAAAACTATTTATATAATAATCTGGAATTACGTCTTTATTAGTAGTTTTTTCTACATCTTCCAGGCTTGATGTTCCTGTCAGCACCAAGAGTTTTTGATATCCGCAAGCAGAAGCAAACCCCATGTCCTGTTCTAGGCTGCAAATGCAATCAAATTAACTATTATTTATAAAGCAATACACCAATTCAAAATATCTGTTCATTCATCACCAAAATATCAAAACGTTGATGATAAATAATGTATTCAACGTTAATAAAGGCCGAGCCCGGTAGCTCAATGGTTAAGCAATCTAGCTACTGATCTAAGGGTCGAGAGTTCGAATAAAAAAAATTTGATGAAAATCTTTACAGTGATGTAAAGCCGTAGGTCCATGTTAATACGAAGTGTAGCATGTAAAAGATAGTCTAGCAGGACTTTGACCATATAACCACATCAGTTGATGTTTAAGGTACTTGGTACTTCGCATGGTTAGACCTTATTAATTACAACCAAACAAAGAAAGTCGTTATAAATTGCTTCCTGGCAGATGACAGGTTCAAGCTTTGTTATCCATTGGTTAATACATATATTCCTAAAGTTAAGCCTTTCCAAAAATGTCAATATCTTGGATGTTTGAAGCAGCAAGTATGACAGTTACAAACAACGTTTTTCACAATTATCGATCATGAATTTATCACAAAATAAATCTTACGAGTCTCCTATAAATAACGTCCTCGAATTGTCCGAGATGCCAAATGTTTCCGTGACGTACTTTCCAAAATTCAGTGAAGGTTTGCCAAACTGAAGAGGAACTCTGTTTGTCAGGTTTTCTAAAATATCTTGAAAATGTCCTGGGCCTAAAACAAACAACTGTCAGAAATGGTTGTCCGTTTATCGGCCATTCTCACAGAACAACGAGGTAAAGAATATAATACGATATTTATATATAATTATTCTTTGTATTATATACCCTTAAAAGAGATATAACTCTGGCCAAGAGCGAGGCGTTAAGGGCTCATTCGTATTTGCATTATTCTATAATCGTAGTGTGCAATTTTGTTATTGAATTAATATCTTTTTTTTTAAATTAGTATATATCCGAATGCACTGAAATACAAAGAAAACGGGTAAGAATTATTGTGAATATGCCCTATCGGCTATTATAATATTATTAATTTTGTGTAAAATAAATGACTATCATCTTAAAGGGTTGGGTTTCTACATCATAGAAAATATTATTTTGATTTAGCATAATTTATTGGAAATGCATTTGCTATCAACTTAAATATCGTACTATCTTTTTAATAAATTTATTGTAAACGCTTTAAACAATGCCTTTTTAACCACTGGGACTTCTACAGTACCGGATATTTGAATTAATGGGAACCAAATTCAAATACGGCGTTCCAACCTCACAATTTCGCAAAACCAATTCGCTATTATTCGACAGTTATCTGTGATTACATAATTAAAGCATTGTCTAGGTGATAAAAATAGCAGTAAGTAAATACACGTCACACACAAAAAACACTCAGTTGACGCGTCTGCCGGAAATTCACAGAAAACCGACGGCACTTGGAAATCACTAAATTCAATCTTTCCTGATCTTTCTGTTGGTTTTGCTACGGTATTTAGGGCTTAACTCAAGCCCTCAACAGGTCCCACAATTTCTGGGCCTCTCTTTCTTAGTTGGACTACAGATACAAGCCGCGATGCTCTGGAGAACGACTCCTGTTGCTCGATCGCCCCGAAAGGCCTCCAATTCAGCCGTTGCTTCACAGCTAAGGCTCCAACTGCTTCCCACAAAGGTCGCTGCTTACCTCTAGCTCACAGGGCTCCAATTACACTGCTCGAACCTCGTACACAATCTCGGAAGAACCAGTTACCACTCGATGCACAAATTAAACACTTTGCTTTTAATGTATAACGTCGACATAATATCTTGTATAAACTCGGCACCATTAAAAAGACTATCATTAAATGGTGAACGGCCTTGAAAACCTACATTCCAACATCTACAGTGATTTTGGTATCTCACCAACTCTTCCAATTTCCTTAATATTATAAGTAGATGTTTTCATATGAACAGATTGGATGTTCTACAATAATAAATAAAGGAGTACTAGCTACAATAATAGACGTATACACAATAAAAAGGCATTTAACTTTTTTGGCATAGATTCCATATTTGCAGGAATTATATTAAATGGTTAAATGTGTCTACGAATCACCGGCATCATTAAATGCAACTACGAATTTTATTACAATAAAAGACTGATTTACGCCGATGAAAAATTGTAACTTACCGATTAACGATAGTTTTGCACCAATTGGGGTTGTCTTGTCAGAGGCTCCGTTTATGAATAGTACTTCTGGTCTCTGTATATAAACCAAGGCCTTTTGAAGCTTAATGTAATTTAAATTAATATCCATGTCAAAAATAACTGCTCCGACTTCTTCTCTATCTTGCACATTTTTTAATAGATCTGTGTAACTTTCTTCTATGCTACTTGGCTGAAAACAAGAAAATTTAATATAATCTTTATATAGTACCGAAAACAGTGACTTTGATTAAAGCTTTCTTACGATCTACTTTCTATTTAACTGATAGTGCTTTTCGTATTAAACGGATTCTACTATAGTACCAATGCAAATCTAAAATTGAAAAGGCTTACTCCACTGTCTGCTACCGTAAAGCCGGCGTCGGTTAAATCTTTTTTCATGTGGCTAAGGCCAATGAGGAAAATCTCCCTGTCAAAACTGATACTTTTCAAGTAAGAAATTATAGCTAGACTAGGGATGGCGATATCTTTTACTTGGGCTTCTAATCCGAAACTGGTCATCATTTTCTGCAGATTCTCTACGCCAAGAGCGCTGTTGTTCGAAACGAATCGCACTCTTTTTCCATTTTTTCTTAGCAACGATATGGTTTCCTTCACTCCAGGAATAAGGTGTTGCATGATCCACAAGACACCTGAAATTAATAACTGTTAATTAACATTTAAGCCACGTGCTGACTCTGCAGAAGCCTCTCCCACAGATGAGCGCTAACTTTGAATAGAATGTTGCTATTGGTAAACCGGTTGTACACAGCTCAATTGTATTTGAAATCAAGCTATTTTTGAATTTCCCGAATCTTTAATTCGTAAAGTATGAAAATGGTTTTGCGCCACCAAAGCCGTCCCAGTAATTTGATTTTTGAATTTGTTCGTCAAAGGTAATATTGAGGGTCATTTCAATTCCTCCAACTGGGGGCGGGCTGCTATAGCGGCCTTGCGTCCCTCTTCAGCCAATAACTGGAATTTCAGGAAACGGGGAGAGAAAGGAGGGGTGAAAAATGGAAGAGAGACTAGGAAAGGTGGAGAAGTACTGCTCCGGAATTCGCCTCAGAGAAAGTACTCTCTTGACTCAGAAAAACCACCTAAAAACCTGAATCAGAGCAGACGGCCACAGGAATCGAACCCACGATCTCCCGAATGCTAAGCAGACGTGGTAACCACTTGTTCGTTAAACGTAGTATAGGGTGGATTTACTGATTTGTGATTCTATCCAATATCTAATAGAAAAATAAAATGTTCCAGTAACTTACATAATTTGTTGCACTCGAATATAATAAATTAAACTAATTTGAGTTTAAACTGGCGCAATCCAATGGCGTAGATTTTTGAAAAGTAGTCTATGAGACTTGTTATTCTATCTTGTCTTCTTCTGTTTTATACAGTTTGTTTAAATTTTGTAAAATATTATGAGGAGGCTTACGTTAGCAGTTTGCGTTTGTCTGTGATAATAAAATATACCTCCTCGTATAGGAGGCAATTTAATTGTATAATAAATGAATCCTTACAAGAATGCGTGTTTCCATTTAAGTGAAAAAATTCTTCAGTACTGCCAATTCCAAGATTTACTTGTTGAAAAAGATATTCGAATGAATTGTTAGACCAGTTGGAGGACTTCCGAAAGCGATAGGCTAATAACAGAACAATACCACAATAAATTCTGAAAAATACATAGTTGTAAAGCCGCATTAAATTTAGTAGTAATAATGGACTGGAAGGAAAACGGTGAAAATAATCAACAGTAATCGATAAGACATTTGTCAAGTAAATTTGAGTTTAACATAGATCCCGAATGCGTAACACGAGGGATTTTGGGGCCGAAAATTTACGAGTAATTTTTCAGAGCAAAATAGTTTGACAGAATATCGTAAAAAATTATGGGTAGTTTACATGCATTTGGTATATTCATCATTTCCTGAATGAATAGATAAAATTCAGTTGGTGAGGCACCTTTGATAATGATGTCAACACTATTCAGAAGCGAATAAATTCTGACACATTTTTAACCGCTGTAAAATTTTGACATTTAAATTTATTTTGAAATTAAACTGACCGAAACCATGGTAATTACGCATTATTATGGATGTGAAGGAAATAATCAAGGGTAATACCACAAGCAGTGGATATATTTTTGACAAATATTTTGTTGTTTCCATGTAAATTATTGCGTTTAAATTTCACGATACAAAATCACATCAAAAATGTCACGAGCCGAAGGCGAGTCACATTTAAATGTTATTTTGTTGAGTGAAATTTGCAATAATTTCTATGGAAATGGCAAAATATTTAAAAAAAATATATCCACTTTCAGTGGTATTTGGGACGACTATTTAACAATATTAATACATAACGATTAACTTTATTGAAAAATAATCCAGCAATTAATATAATTATTCATTCTCAATTAAATTCAGCGGAATACTTCCAAAACACAGCATTTTAAAATTTTTAAAACAAGCCACACAGTTTGTTGGGGTTTAGTGTTACGTAACCTAGCCATATCACTAAGGACAGAACATCGTTGCTAAGCGATACTAGGGCTATTTATTTTTTGAGTATTGTTTTGTGAATATTTCGCATGGTGCCCAATATTCATATACAATACCGCGAGCGGTCGACGAATTGGCGAAAATTTTTGTCAGTGTATGAGTGTTTATTGCTTCGATATAAATTGGTCGAGTGCGACAGCACGAGACCAATTTTGAAGCAATAAACACGAATAAACACTTTGACAAAAATTCATGCAATTCGTCGGCTGCAAGCGGCATTTGAAGGACTATTCAACGAACAAAATTGACATTTCTTAGTAATTAATCAATTTTATCACGTCCTCTTTGAAAATATAAATCTGTTGAAGTAAAATAAATTGTTTATCAAATTTGACATTTCTAATATCATATTTGATTAATTTTACAGGAAGTTAAATAAATGTCACAGGAAGAGAAAAAAATTGTCATTAAAACTCCGCTAGCGGAATTGTTGCACAATTTTACGCTGATTGGTGGCAAATGACATAAATACTAAATTATGATTGGTGAATAGTTAACTTGAAGGGGGTGAGTTGAATAGTCAGTGATATACTGCTGTTATTGGTTGAAAAAAGCAAATGCCTGCAATGTGATTGGCTTATATGTTATAGTGTTGAAGAGTCAGTAATAATATATTAAGGGTAAAGGATTTTGCCGGTAAAAATGCTTTACGAAAGTTTTTTTGTTTTGGCAATGTCACAAAACAAACTAACTTTCTGAAATTCCCGAGCCGAAGGCTTGAGTAAAACATTTTCCAAGCAACATCACAACTCCGAAGTACATTTTGTGAACTATTTCCCAAATATGGTTTCATTTTGTATAGATATGACGTTTATACTGATGCACAATAACAGTTTAAATGACGTTTTTGAAATACCACCTCGATTAAAACAACATATTTGGTGGTCGCCATGGATACAAGTGGTAAAAGTAACGGATAAAATCCCAACGAATATTTTTGATTTTTGCCATTATAGAAACACCGATTGGTTAAATTTTGAAAAATCATGGCGTTTGATTGGATAATAAGGGATGCGAGATATAGTCAACAGTAATATCCCAAGTGCATTAAAACAGCCAATTAAATTTTGACTTTTTGTGTCAGAATGTTTTGCTAAAAAATTTGTCAAGTAAATTTTCCGCTCAACAAGAATCCTGAGTGCGTAGAGATTTTGGGGCGGAAAATTTAGGAGATATATTTTCTAACAGCAAAACATTCTGACAGAAAATCGTCAAAATTTATTCAGGCTAGTTTACATGCACGCGGGATGTTCGGCGTGATTATTTCCTGAATAAGTAGATAAAATTCAGTTGGTGAAGCACCTTTTATAATCATGTTAAAATTATGCACAAGCGATTAAATGTTGACACATTTTTATCAGCGGTTAAATTTTGAAGATGGATTTTTTGTCATTATTAAACTCACAGAAACCATGATGATTACGTATTATTATGGCTATAAAGGAAATAATCAACAGTAATATCCCAAGTGCATTAAAATAGCCGATTAAATTTTGACGTTTTCTGTCAGAATGTTTTGCTAAGAAATTTGTCAAGTAAATTTGCCGCTCAACAAGAATCCCGAGTGCGCAGCACGAGGGATTTTGAAGCGGAAAATTTACGAGATATATTTCTTCAGAGCAAAACATTCTGACAGAAAATCGTCAAAATTTATTCAGGCTAGTTTACATGCACGCGGGATGTTCGGAGTGATTATTTCCTGAATAAATAGATAAAATTCAGTTGGTGAAGCACCCTTAATAATCATGTTAAATTTATGCACAAGCGATTAAATTTTGACATAAATTTAACCGCGGTTAAATTTTGACGTTTGAATTTTAGTCATTATTAAAGTGACAGAAACCATGGTGATTACGCATTATTATGGATATGAAGGAAATAATCAGCATAAATTAAAGGCAATTTTAGATTTGCAAAATACTCTTGAAACAATGGATATAGACTAATTGTTAAATATACTCCAAATGTATATAATTGGGAGGAACTCTGATGATTTAACAAATAGAATCAACAAATTTTGTTTAATGAAGAACAATCAACAATTTGGGAGTTCCCCAGAAATCCGTGTTAGAATCACTTCTATTTATATTATTTGTGAACGGTATTTTATTTTAGAGATTTATACTGCAGTCAACAGTAAAAACTACTTAAGGCCACAGTTACATACATTTAAGTAAATATATCATTCACAACTAAATTAATAGAATAAAAAAACCATAGTGCCACAAAACGAATCTACTGTTATAGAATTGACTTTAGGATGTAAGCCAATACTATAATAATATCTAATAGACTGCTAAATTACTCCTATCCATTCACTTCAAAATGCTTTAAATTAAATATTTGCCCTAATATTTTAATTTATTTCTTTGACTATTGTGCCCGCCGAGCAACAGCAGTAAATTATAAATTGGTGAAAGAGTGCTTATATATATTTTTTGGTAGCCATGGTAGTGTTGTTAGATAGATACTTGTTATTGGGTTGTGATAGGAAAATACTGTAATTTTGGAAAATAAATACAAGTTGCACTTTATTGTGCTGGTCCTTCTGAGTAATAGGCATAAATAGTTAGACCGCGAGAACATTGGTCCATTCGAGCCGAAGAACAGTTCGTGAATATACAGTTACATTTTTTGACTGTCTGTGAAGTGACAGTGACAGCATTTGACTTTTTATTTTGAATATGAGTAAGGCAGGAGAAGAGTCTGGTGACAGGTTGCGACGGACTGAAAGGTCAAACGCTGGTATTCCTCCAGAGAGGTACGGGGACTGGGAACAGACGGCAGGACAAGCCAACACCCAACCTACTTCCAAACAAGGAAAGGCAGCTCAAGACCAGAAGTTCAACAATGGGTTATCCCCGGAGTCAATGGGTCAGATGTCAAAGGTCAGTCTCAGATCAAAGACTAATCACAGATCTAACACCAGTCATATTTCAAGAGTTAGTGATACATGAAAAGTCAGTGCTTATCGAGTTGCTGTACTTAAAGAAAAGCTAAAAGTTGCTGAGGAGATTGCCGCTCTTGATGCTAAGGAAAAAGCGAAAGCAAAAGAGCTCCTTCAACACAAGCTGTCTATCAGAGAAGAGGAACTCAAGGAAGAGTTTCAAATATGTGAAGATGAAGAAGGCGGAAGCAGAAGATCTAACCACTCTTTGTCAAATGTTGGTAATAGTCTACAAGGCTTAACATTAGAGTCACCAGCACCAATGCATAGAGTGGCTCAGTGGCTACAAAGCAGTGGTGGGCAGGATCAAAGCCGAAGATCACCGTTTCCAGTTCCTCAATCCGATCCTGCAGTCAGTCAATTGGCACAAGCTCTTCTTGCAGCAGTTCAGACGGTTGCAGCAGCTCCAACCCAGGCAAGAACGGAAGAACAGACAACGAGGATGATGGCAAGGCAGTCATTGGGTAAAGACTTACCTAACTTTTCTGGGGATCCAGAAGAGTGGCCCGGATTCATCACTCAGTTCCGACGTTCAACAAGATTATGTGGTTTCTCTGAGGATGAGAACCTCTGCCGTCTTCAAAGGTGCTTAAAAGGAGCAGCTAAAGAGTGCGTCAAGTCGATGCTTGTTCTTCCTGACAACGTTGAGGTGGCAATAAACGTCTTGGAAGAGAAATATGGCAGGCCTGAGCTTATAATAGAAACTATAGTACAGAAAGCTCGGAAGGCGACATCTCCTTCTATTGACAAGGGTGAGTCTATTGTTGACTTCTCAATTGTAATCCGGAATTTGGTCTCAACCGTAGAAACACTTCAACGTCCAGAGTACCTGATCAATCCTCAGCTTTTGACAGAATTGACCCAGAAACTTCCTGCCGTTTTGAGGATGAGTTGGGGAAAGAAAGTAGCCAAGAAATATCCAGCCATAGCTACCCTCAAAGACTTTTCCAACTGGATTGAGGGAGAGGCTCGAGCTGCTTCGTTTGTGACAAAAATTAACTTTCCTACTGATGATGGAAAGGGAAAGTCAGAAGTCAAACGCAATGACAAAGGTACAAGAAAGCATACACTGTTTGTGGCTACAACTTCAAACACCGATCCAGTTTCAACAGAGCCAAATGAAGCCGGTGTCGAAGGCTGTAAGAGGAACCACAATCCTCTTCTGCACTCAAAGCAATTGTCACAGCAGAGCGTTCCTGAGTCTTCGACTGAATATTCAGCTGAGACAGTCACATTGACTGAAAATATGGACTTGGTCTCTCAGATTCAAGTAGAGTCAACTCAAATTCTCCTTAAGGTGCTTCCTGTTGTGTTAAAAGGACCTAAATGTGAAGTCTCAACATTTGCTATGCTCGACCAAGGCTCAACTGCAACATTGATGGATGGTGGTCTAGCAGCAGAGCTTGGACTTTCTGGTCCTATTCGTCCTCTGCGAATCAAGTGGTATGACAGCTCAACAAAGGTGGGCTACGAGTCACGCAACGTGAAAGTAAAGGTGCGAGGTGCTGGAATGACAGACTCGTTTGTTATTTCAAATGTAAGGACAGTCTCAAAATTTGATTTACCTACTCGTACATTGAACATTCGCAGCTTAAGTGACATGCATCATTTGCAAGTTTTGGATCTGGAAGCCGTAAAGAAAGCAAAACCCAAGCTCTTGATAGGACAAGACCAATCGCACCTCATTGAGTCAAGGGAACTTCGCGAGGGTCCAGAGGGTAGTCCAATGGCTTTACTCACCAAACTGGGATGGCTTGTTCATGGAACACATACAATTTCTCGTGGAGAGGAATGCCAATTTATCTGCCATGTCTACAGTAACAAGGAGCGTGATGAAGATCTCCATCGGCTTGTACTTGATTCTTTTAAGACTGAGTCATTTGGAGTCAAAGTAACAGATGAAAAGTCGAGATCTAGAGAAGATCTCAGAGCCAAAAGCATCATGGAGAAAACTACCAAAAGAAAGGGAGACCGATTTGAAACAGGATTGCTTTGGAGAGACGAGAATTCTGTCCTACCTGAGAGCATGTCAAATGCTCTTCGACGACTCAAGAGCATAGAAAAGAAGATGGATCGTAACCCAGCCTTTGCGCAAGCTTACGAGTCGAAGATCCAAGAGTACATCAAGAAAGGGTTTGCTTGCAAGGCCACTGATGAGGAACTTCAAGTGGTAAGCGCCAAGGAGTGGTACCTTCCTCACTTTGCCGAGACGAACCCAAACAAACCCGGAAAGTTCAGATGGATTTGTGATGCAGCAGCGAAGTCTCATGGTGTTAGCCTGAATGACATGCTACTTCAAGGACCAGACTACCTCAATTCTCTACCTGGCATTCTTTGGAAGTTCAGACGGAAGAGGGTGGCAATCTGTGCTGACATCACTGATATGTTTCACCGTGTTTTTATTCGCGATGAAGACCTTCCTGCTCAAAGATTTTTATGGAGAGGAAAAGACAGAAACAGAGAACCAGATGTGATGGTCATGAAAGTAATGATTTTTGGTGCCACCTCTTCTCCCTCTTCAGCTCAATTTGTAAAGAACATCAACGCTTTGGAGTTTAAGGATTCTTACCCAAAAGCAGTAGCGGCCATTATAAACCACCACTACATGGATGACTGGCTTGATTCTGATGATACTGTTAAGGGGGCCATCAAGATGATTGAAGAGGTGAGGACAATTCGCCAAAGAGGAGGATTCATTATTTGCAAATTTGTTTCAAACTACCAAGATGTCATGGACTCAATTCCTGAGGAACTTAGAGCCAATTCGACAAAAGAACTAAACTTAACACAAGGAGATAACTTTGAAAGAGCTCTTGGGTTAAATTGGAACCCTAGATCCGACGAGTTCACCTTCAGACTTAAGTTTCCAAAGGTTGACGACAAGCTTCTTGTTGGACAGAGACGTTCGACAAAGAGAGATGTCCTCCGGCTTGTCATGTCACTTTTCGATCCTTTGGGTTTTCTTTTGCCGTTCATTGTGAAAGCGAAGATTTTGGTTCAGAACATTTGGAGGACTGGAATCGGATGGGATGATGAGCTCCAAGAAGACGAGTGGCATAAGTGGAACAACTGGCTTCAAAACTTGAAGGGCATCACTGAGGTGAAAGTTTCAAGATGCTACTCCCTGTCGATTCCAATAGCCGACAGCATTCAACTTCACGTTTTCTGTGATGCAAGTCAGCAAGCATTTTGTTCAGTTGCTTACCTGAGAATCGTGGCACGAGGACAAGTTGATGTGGCATTTATCACCGCCAAGTCAAGAGTAGCTCCAATAAAAACCTTATCCATTCCTCGACTAGAACTTCAAGCAGGGGTTCTTGGGTCAAGACTCGCTAGTAGTCTTCGTGGAGAATTGGAGTTAGACATTGCAGAGACAATCTTTTGGACCGACTCAATGACAGTTATGCATTGGTTAAGAAATGATACTCGACGTTTCAAGCCATTTGTCTCCCATCGTCTTGGAGAAATTCACGAGCTCACTGATGGTAACAAGTGGAGATGGCTGCCAACGGAACTTAACGTGGCAGATGACGCCACTCGAGACTCAAAAGATCACGATTTGAGCCCCAAGAGCAGATGGTTTAACGGTCCAAAGTTCTTGAAAAATGAACCTTTATTTTGGCCAAGACAACCTGAAATGACAATTAAAGAAGAGACGGAGTTGGTAGGCTTCATGGATGAAGTCATATGTTTAACCATGACACACAATGATGGCTTATTGGATCCAAATCAATTTTCTTCATGGAATCGATTTGTTCGTGTAATGGCCAGAGTCCTTCGATTTATCACTCAGGCAAGAGGGAAGTCCAATTACAAATCGAGTGTCCTCACAGCACTAGAATTGAAACAAGCAGAGTTAATCGGTCTTAAGACAGCTCAGAGCGACAGCTTTCCAGAAGAGATTAAACGGATGTTACGAGGGAAGTCAATTCCAAAAGGCAGCAGGTTAAGTCAACTTTCTCCTGTTCTTGATGATGATGGTTTAATCAGATTGAAGGGTAGAATCGAACTATCACCTGACTTGGAGGATTCTACTAAAAAACCAATTATTTTGGACCCGAAGCACCCTTTGACCGTGCTTCTAATTCAAGAATACCACAACAGAGCTGGACATCATGGATGTGAGTTAGTACTCAATGAACTTCGCTGGAAGTTCTGGATTTTGAATGCTCGAAGTGCAGTTAGACGTTCATGGTCAAATTGTCAATTTTGTAAAAATTCAAGAATCATGCCGAAGATTCCTGAGATGGTTCCTCTTCCAGATTTCAGAGTCACACGTCAGGTGAGACCATTTATGAAAGTTGGAATTGATTATTTTGGGCCCTATAGCGTGACCATTGTAAGACGTACAGAGAAGAAATACGGAGTCCTCTTCACTTGCCTTAGTACAAGGGCAATACATTTGGAGTTAGCTGGGTCACTGACTACAGATTCAGCTATTCTGGCTTTGCGGAGAATGATTGCAAGACGAGGTCCTCCAGCTGACATTTACTCTGACAATGGTACTAACTTTAGAGGAGCTTCGAGAGAGTTAAAGGAGGCGCTTATGGCTTTGAATCAAGACCATCTGACTTCAACTTTGGCGTCCAAGGGTGTAACTTGGCATTTTATCCCTCCAGGATCACCACATATGGGAGGCTGTTGGGAGCGCTTAGTGCGGTCGGTCAAGATTGCACTGTCTACGACTTTGAAATCTCGTTCACCCAAGGAGGAAGTTCTACACACTTTATTCTGTGAAGCAGAACACACGGTGAATAGTAGACCGTTGACATTTGTTTCAATGGACCCGGACGACAAGGAAGCTCTAACACCTAATCACTTCCTTATTGGGCCTGCTGGAACGGCACCACCAACAGGAGTATCTGAGCCTTCTGATTTGTACCTGCGAAACCAGTGGAAGTTGGCTCAAGCCTTGGCAGATATGTTTTGGAACCGTTGGGTTAAGGAATATCTCCCATCTTTGACAAGGAGAAAGAAGTGGCAACACAGAACTCCAGAGATTAAGATCGGAGACATCGTAGTCATTTGTGACAGCACCCTTCCGAGAAATAATTGGCCAATGGGGGAAGTAGTAGCTACATTTCCCGGAAAAGATGGACAAACTAGAGTAGCAGATGTTCGTATTAATAATGGAGTTCTAAGACGACCTGTAGTTAAGCTCGGCGTTCTTGATGTGCATGCTAAAAAAACCGGAAGTCCTTTAGCAGGGGGGAAGAATGTGCCCGCCGAGCAACAGCAGTAAATTATAAATTGGTGAAAGAGTGCTTATATATATTTTTTGGTAGCCATGGTAGTGTTGTTAGATAGATACTTGTTATTGGGTTGTGATAGGAAAATACTGTAATTTTGGAAAATAAATACAAGTTGCACTTTATTGTGCTGGTCCTTCTGAGTAATAGGCATAAATAGTTAGACCGCGAGAACAACTATAACAAACATCTTACCTCAGGTGGGTACTTGCGTTAAAAAATTCTATCAAAATAATTCTACAAAATGTTTGATTATTGACAAGTTATTTCAGAGTGATTTTAAATCTTTCAACTGTCACTGTCAACTTACTAATATGACACTTAGCTGAATTTATATTTAATTAACACATCAGTTGCAATATGTTGAAAAGAGTAAGTATTTCTGTAAGTAATTCATTATTCCACTGTTAATAATAATTAATGCTTATTAATTACATACAGCACAAATATAACCAAGCTATTTTGTCACATATATTTGAATCTTCAACCAAGAACCCCACTTCAATTAGAATCCACAGTGTTACAATAAACCAAACACCGCAATTGGCAATCCTCAATTTTTAAAATAATGTTTTAAATTAACATCCTGGATTACTTTTTACTACACACAGTATATTTTTCTAATTAATCTGACAAATTCCAATTAACTTATTTAAATATTAATTCAGCTTATGACTTTCATATTGTTTCAGACTATCTTATAGTTTGTTCTAATTATTTACCTTTTAATTATAAATTGCTCACTGTTAACTTTAATAACCATTAATTTTTAATCCAAAGATAATAATTTTAATTATTTTTTTAGAACATTATTTTGTATAGCTATACTATTTTAATAATAAAAATAACTTCCTATCGAGTAATTATTTTTTTTAATAATAGATCGGCAGTCCTGGTGTGCAACTACCACATTACATAATTTACTAAATAATTAGAAGTAACTATGTAATTATTCTAAAATAACTAAAATATTTATCATATAGAAATCAAAATAAGTTTTCTAAAATTAAAATTAATGTAAGCACCGAAAAAAATTAACTAATTGCTAGTAAAGCAAAGAGATAATCATAATTAATTTTAAAATACTGTTAAAAATCTGTTACTCAGGTTGCAGATTCGGTATATCTGCGAATTTAGAAGAATATTTGTCTAGGGTGGGATACATGAAATATTAATTAATTTCGAGAGCATATCCTTGGAACTAAGAAATTCAGCTGCAGTAAGATTTTTTAATTCACAGCTACGTAATAATTGATTAACATTTTTTTTAATTTGGAAAACGGCTAGAGGTATTCTAAAGAAACTTGGTGTAGGTTAGTATTTAATAAAGCGGAATTGTTCGTTTAAAATACATTTAATTTTATTTTCACCAGTGGCATACATCGGCGCCATCTCAATTACCTTATTTTAGAAAAATCTGGTAAGCCATTGTTTTTTAGCCAATACGACAAGTTTTTTAACTTTGTCGATTAAAACTATACAAAAGATCTATCTTTTACTTTTTTATAGAATCAACCTTTTTCGAGAAAAACGGAAAAAATCTGTAACAGTAATTTCGTTCATTGGACGTTAATGGGACCTAAACGGCTTCGTTTTTAAAATACAGTTTTTAAAACAAACAATCTTACAATAGCTACAAAACTTTTTGCTAAAAAACATTGGCCTACCAAATTTTTCTAAAATAAGGTAACTGAGGTCGCCCCGATGTACGCCACTGGTGGAAATAAATTAAATTTATTTTGAACGAACAATGCCGCTTTATTAAATACTAACCTACATCAAGTTTCATTAGAATACCTCTAGCCGTTTTCCGAATTTTAAAAAATATATATTTTTGTTTAAACTTCAACATCCTGTATTTTGAAAAGGAAACCGTTTAGGTCCCATGTTTGTATAAACTTTTTATCTTAAAATTGATCAAGGAATCACGCCTTAAAGTTTGTCCCTACAACTCATTAATACCCTGTATAAGAGTTACTGTAATATTTTTCAGCAAGCGAGGTAAAAACTAAAAAGTTACTTTAAACTGTTCAATATTTTCCACCGACATAGAAAACGCTTATATTCGGAACATGTGGTATATAAATTTTCAGTTGTAAAGATCAGTAAAAACGTCTACGTTTGGAAAAGATAAATATTGCAATCGAATCTAGACGGACCACTTAAGTTGGGTTTGTTCGCAGTGTGCTTATCTAATGATTAGTATCTTTTAATAGTTATCTCGATGGAATTTAAATGGAGGATATTTTTAGCAGCTCTAATCTTTGCACACATTATAAATATGATAACTACACGTGTCTTCCACTATAATAAATGTATATTCGGTATTAACACATTAAAAATGTACAATGCTTATATCTTATATTGACTTCAATTATAACTTCAAATTCAACTAAAATAATTTTTGAAGAACCCAAGAACCATTTTTTTACGCTAGCGACATCCATTATTGTTATAACGAATACATTACCATCACAATCACATAAAACGTTATCAAAGGAATCCAAAAAAGCCTTCAGTTGCTCACTGGTTAAATTAGTCACACTTTGATGAGACATTTTAGCTAATTTTATGAACTCTGCACAATGTAAGCGAATATGCAACTAAGATAACAGTATGTACTAATTTAGAGTATTTTGTAAAACATGTTCGTTGTTGGACATACAGTGTCATCTACCGCTACTATTCACAAATAGGCGAATCTTGTGCTAGTGGTCTGTCGAAACCGAACATTAGTTTTTGTGTTTAAATCCAATAAATATCAAGTTGATGAAGTCCTTACTCTTTCCTGTATTTTAAATACTTTACACAAAGGTCTTTTGGTTTGTGTGGTGGTCTTTTTCCATTTTAGCGCCGAAATCCTCCCACGATTTTTTCTTTGCTAGTCTTACACCCTTCTTGACTTCCACGCTTTGTTTCTTATATTTCTCATAACTTTCTTGTGTTCCTTCTTTTAAGTATTGCTTACATTTGTCCTTTTTGAGTTTTACCTCTCGTTTGATTTCATCGGACCACTATGCCGACTGCTTTGTATGTCTATTCCTATTTGTTCGTATGTACCACATACCTCTCGAGCTGTGTCTGCCAGTGCTTTCGTATATCAGCTCCACTTGAGTTCTATATCTTTTCCTTGGATGTAGTTCTGTGTATTTAATAACCTTGTTTCGAGTTTTTCTCTGTATTTATGTGCTATTTTCCCATCTGTTAACTTGTATGATTTTATTGCTTCTTGTGTGGTGTTCGATGTATCTATTTTGCTTACTTTATTACTCTCTGGAATGTGTTGTCTCATGCATATTTTACATACTAGTAAATTGTGGTCACTGCCGATCTCTGCTCCTCTTAGTACTATTACGTTCTTTACTTTACCCCTGCTTGCTCTCTGGATTAGTAGGTAGTATATGATTGATCTCTTACCTCTGCTTTTGACTTCTCTTGTATACTTGTGGGCGTCCTTATGTTTAAAAAATCCATTCATTGTTGAAAGATGATTTTGTATGCAGAAGTCAATAATTCTCCTTCCGTTATTATTTCGGGTCGTCTCTCCATACTTTCCAATGGCGTCCCTTGTACTATCATCCTGTGTGCCCACTCTGCCGTTTAGGTTCCCAAGGATAATTACTTCCCCCTTAATCTCATGTACTATCTCTGTAGCTTCTTCCCAAAATTCATCTTTCTTGGCCTCTGGTTCATTATCTTTCGGGCCGTACGATATCAGGATATTATTTGCTTCCAAATTTTCTATGTTCAGTTCTAGTCTCAGAATTCTATGCGAAATGCATTCCCATCCAATTAAGTAAGTATTTACTCCGTTTGCTTTTAATTATGCATCCCACTTCTCCTACGGCTCTCTCTTCCTCCTTGACTTCACTTAGTATCATCTGGTGTCCGCCACCCAGTTCAATGTTCTGACTGCCTTTCTTTTTTAGTTTCTGTGATCGCTAGTTTGTCTAGATCATAATTCTCAAATTATTGTAGTAGTTCATTTTCTTTACCCGTTCAGTTTCTAATGTTCCATGTTGCAATTTTAAGTATCCTTTTCCCATCCTATTTTGTATTTTCGTTTCCCACTTCATCTACTAATTTATTCCTTGACCTTTTCACAGTTACATTTTTATCTTCTCTTGCTTTCTCCTTTTCCGTTTCCATTGCATTAGTCATCTTTCTAGTTTTCCATCCTTGGTACTTTCCTATTGCTAGCCTTTTGGTGGCCTTACCGTTGGTCTGTTTCGCTCTTTAGCGAGCGTCTCTAATTTTTGGGTTTCCTTGTTCCATATCCAGGTATTCTCCCCCTTTATCAGCTTCTGGTATCCCATCTTGACTGTTACACCTTTAGCTGATTCCTCCTTGGCTAGTTTTCGGATTACTGCTTGGATTTTTCTTTCCTCTTTCGTCATGTCGTCGTTTATGTAGACTTGTTCTCGACAGTTACGCAATTTGCTTTTGTTCCTCATTATTGTGTTCTTATCTCCTTTGCTGTTTAGTTCAACCAGGTATTTATTTTCACCTAATTTCCTTGCTGATTCTACTTTTAGCGTTACACCCAGTTCCCTTTCTAGAAATTCTCCCATTTCCTCTTTTAGTACCATTGGGTTCCTTGCTCCTATTTTTATCCCTTGTATCACTATATTTCTCTTCTCTTTTCACCTTCTAACTTTTCTATTTTATCGTTTGATATCTTCACTTCTCGTTTAAGGTTGTCAATTTCCTTCATGACCCTCTCGTTGATAAGCTTTAGTTCTTGGATCTCGTTCTTAAATTCACTTTGCTCCTTTCTTAGCTTTCTTATATCTTCCTGTAACTTGTTAGTCTCTTCATTATTGGTGTGTTGCTTACTTTTAATTTCTTTTACATCCCCCGCCAACGCCTTCATTAAGCTCATCATTTCCTTCATCTGTGCTGTCACGCTGTCCTTTATATCATCCCCTTTAGTTAAGGTTCTATGTGTCTTTTTGGATCTCTTAAATAACTCCTCAATATCCTTATTTTTCCTCTTCCCCTCGTCTGTTAGGTACTCGACTGAGTCCATCTTCTTCTTCTAACTGAAGAAGAAAAATAATTATTTAAAATTTATTTCCAAATATAATATTTGTTATAATTAAAATAGTTTATTTCTAAATAGTGTCGCACCAAACTTTCTTTCAATATGATTCTTCTTATAACTTTATAAGAATGTTTACTGACCTTGACATCTGTTTCTTTTGGTACCTGATTTATCACACAGTATATTTATACTGCTAAAACTTCATTCAGCAAACCCCTGGTTGCTCCAGCCCATCTAAAAGTCCGTTGTAGCTCTCCACAATTCTATTATAGACAATAGACTCCCAATCCAGTACACAAGAACACACACTTTAGCACTGGCTCTACTTTATAAATTGTACTCTATTAATTCTCAATAGGTAATTGTTCCAACCATTAGATACATAATAATAGTGTGTTTTGGTGCAAAAGGTTGCAGAGTTTTGAAACATGGCAGAAGTGCAGACTTGGAGGTCCTTAACATGCACCTAAGTTTGCGACCTCATGCGACCGCCGCTAGCGCCACCATCTTAAAAAAACGGCGGCCAAAATTAGTTTTTGGCATATAACTCGGTTCCTGTAGATTTTAGAAAAAAAAATTCCGATAAAAAGTTGAAGAGGATCAAATTTTTTACAAATCTCTTTTATAAATTTTTCTACAGACTAATATTTTCGGAGTTACAGGACCGAAAAGTAGGGAAAACTTTTTAAAATCTCGTAAAGGCGGCATTTTCATGATACTTTTTACCAATAATCTCCAAACTGGTTTGCCTAAAGTAGTTTAATCTATTATATAACTGTTTATACAGTGATATATGCACTTTGTCTGTTGTCTGTATATGATTGGTGGTACTATTAAAGGTAATTACTTGATATTTATATTTATATAAGAATCAACACATGGAAACGTGGAAGCTTTGTTGATCTAAAAAGTAGACGGGATCAGCCGAATAGAAGTGACTGTCCCGGCAATGTCTTCCAGTAAAATGTAGTTATTTGTGTGTTGAAAAACTGAAAAAAGCTTAAGTATGTTCGCAACTGTGGATGCACGAAGTCGACATGTGACCTAGCATTTACTTAATAACAGTGTTTCTATATAATTGGAACCGTGGATCAATACGAAAAGCACCGAATGATATCGACGCTCCAGAGCACATGTGTCCAGTGATGTAATTTTCGATGAAGCGATGATTCCACCTATTTCGCAAGAAAAATTCTTGTCGAGCGATACTAATAAAATGAATTTAATTTCCATGTTAATTACAAAGTTTGAAGAACAACATTACACAGCAAAACAGGCAGTAGAAGATGCGGATGTGCTCATCATTCAGACACCCATCGACATGTCATCGAAATTATCTGCTTGCAGAATATGTTTCCTTGGCGAAATCCTCACATATTTGGCATGTGTAAATTTCCAATCATTTCTTGATTAAATATCCACAGACATAATTTAATGCATTCACTGGAAGCAAGTTATTTCGGTAATCTACAGTAATATACAGTAATGCCTTTAAGGCATTGGAACTATTGTCATTAAACAATAGTATTTCGCTTCTCTTATTTGTTACACAAATATCATTTATTGTCATCATCAGCGAGTCAAAATCATCAACACAATTTGCATTAGATGAGTGGTGAAAGTAATGTAGACAGTACACATTTCCGTCTTTCTTTACTATATCCATTATTTTGGCATTTATATGGAAAATTTCGCAAGATTCATACTTAAGTAAACGGATTGCAATTGCAAGATACCATCCAGAAGGCGGGGCGCAAAGAAAATCTGCCTCTCGAAACTGCCCGCCTGTCGCTTTTGGTTCGTTAGCTCTGTTGCGTGGTAAAACCATCGAGAGGGAAAGTTGCGGAAACGCTGTATTCGACGAGGAGCCTAAAATATAAGGAAGCTGTTGCGAAGAACATTTTGTTTTTACATGCAATGAGTGGTTGTGACACAACCTCTGCCCTTTTTAACCAAGGGAAATTGAAGTTCATCAGTCCCATGAATACAAACGACTCGTTGCTTGAGACTGTAGCAATCTGCCAAGAACTCGAAGCAAATATTGCTGCTCTCGCTGCAGCTGGTGAAGCGTTTTTATTGGCACTGTATGGCGGATCGTTTGAAAAGAACACATTGGATTCGCTTCGCTACCAGCATTTTACGAAGTCTGTGTACAAGAACAAATTTAATCTCGCGTCCCTGCCACCTACAAGAGATGCTGCAAGGCAGCATTGTCTGCGAGTGTATCACCAAGTTGCGAAGTGGCGTGGCAGAGAAAAAGATCCAGAGCAATATGGCTGGCAGAAAACGAGGAACGGGCTTGATGCTGTTCGGGCTACGTCAGAAGCAGCCCCCAACGCCATTTTAAAATCAATATCCTGTAAATGTATGAAAGGCTATGCAGGAGCGTGTGAATGTCGGAAAACAGGTTTAAAATGCTCAGTGCTGTGTCTATATAGCAACGGGACAACATGTGAAAACATTCCTGATTTGGTAGTGGATTCCGATCCCAAAGACCCGAACGAGTCTGATGACGACTTTGATTCGTTGGAGTGGGTGTTGGAGGGGACGGGAAACAAGCAAGATTTGACAGATAGCGTATATAATAAACCAGACACATCCCATAATACAAAACGGCAGAAACCGTGCTTGTAAGTTTGGGGTTTGGATTAGGCCTACTGGGGATACCACGTTAAAAAAAACGCGTCGCTCAACTCTACCTCCTGGGTGGTGTGGAAACGAGTTGATAGCCTATGTTTTTATTACTTTACTGCACTAAACTGCTTTAGGTAGGCCATAATAGGCGCCGACTTCGTAAAATTCCATGGGGGGGGGGGGAGTACGGAGTACTCTTCCCAGCAGGGGGGTCCAGGGGCCCTCCCCTGGAAAAATTTGAAAAAATATAAATAGGTATGCTAAACAGATTTATTCACAAACATTATAACAAGAGATCAATAAAAAACCAATTAGGGTAGGCTGTGATATGTGTTATACGTTTGCCAGTACTGAAGCGTATTGTCAGTCTATGTCAAATTCGAGATTTGCAGGTTAAGTTTTAAGTCAGTCTGTGTCAAACAACGAACAAAACCTAACCTACTAATCTCGAATTTGACAAAGACTGACAATACACTTCAGTACTGCCAAACGTATAACATATATCACAGCCTACCCTAATTGGTTTTGTTATTGATCTCTTGTTACAAATAACTTAAATATTTCTCTGTGAAAACAAAAACACATTCTACTTCATAAAATATAAAAATAAACTAGGCAAAAGACAACTCCAACTATCAACAAAGTTACTCCATAAAAAATGTATTTTGAATTTAAACACAGGAATTTTATGTGGGGCCCAGCCCCATGTCTATCATTTCATGTGGGGCCTGGGCCTGGCGGCCCCCATTAACTGGGTGCCTATGAGGTAGGCTAATTTATACATAATTGGTAAAAAGTACCAGATAGGAAATGTTTAAAAATTTGCTCTATTGTTCGGCCTTGTAACTCGGAAAGTATTAGTCTGACAAAAAAAATTATAGAAACGATTTTGCAGCAAATGTTATTCTTTTAAAATTTTCATGGCAATTTCTTTTTCAAAAACCTGCAAGAGCCGAGTTATATGCCAAAAACTGATTTTGGCCGCCATTTTTTCAAGATGGCGGTGTGAGCGGCGGTCGCTTGAGGTCACAAACTTAGGGTCCAACTTAGGCCCACCAAGCATACAATCGTGCCAAGTTTCAAAATTCCGAAACCTTTTGCAACCAATAAGTATGTAATGACTGGACTAAATACAATCAACGTGAATTTTACATAAAAATTATTTCAATGTTATTTTTAATACTCTCATTTCCAATAGAAACCATTTGGTTTCCTTAATAACTTCCACCGGTGATTCATGCAACTGTTCTATGCATGTACTGTATTAACTAACCGGATACAGTCAGACCTCGCCGTTCCCGGCTTTGCGGTTCGCTGATTTGATTTTACGTGGGGCACCTTTGTGCTCCCTTTTCTTTGCCGTTCGCGGGTATTTGCTTTGCCGTTCGCGGATAGAATTGCCAACGTTAACTGTTTCAACTTTTACTCGTCAGGTTAGTAACCTTCATAAGACCGGCCGTAAGTAAATAAAGCAGACGTATGCGGTTTATGTCATAAACACCTAAATATCATTATTTATCACGAACTTGTCAACACACTTATCGAGCCTATTTCTTTGAATCTCTTATTACCAAATCGAACCTGAAATAAATTTGTAAATTATAACTTGAATAAACAAATGTACATTCGAGCCCTGGCAGGCTTATGTGACGTATGGAATTTTAGTTCAAACTTTACTGTTTTCGTGAGCGTTTCTGCCAAAAATTCAATTGAGTTTAATTTTTAAAACACGGAAAACCATGTCATCAAAGCGTAAAGTTTCTGCTTCAGATTTGCCAGACAAAAAACGCAGAAAAGTTTTGGTTTTTTGAGGTTGCATAGTATAAATAAATCTAGTTGATGGAACCTAACCCCGTTTTTATCATTTATGTGTTTACTTGCGCATCGCGGTTTTGCGCTTCGCGGCATTCTTCTGGAACGTAACCCCCGCGAACGGCGAGGTCTGACTGTATTATAATTTAAACTAAACTTTAGATGCATACTGCATGTTGCATTACACGTTTTGTTTTTGTCCTAGAGCATATGATTATGAACCAATTTTTCTTTTGCACTTCAGACAACTATGCATAACATAATTACTATAAATTTCTTTATTGTAAAATTAAGAATTTTCAATTATATTACTAATTTCGTTATGTACCGCCATTCCACTATTCATGTGTAAAAAAGAAGTATGGTAACCACACGACTTTCTTTTACTGCTTGTAAAAACTAATTTTATGATTTTTTCATAAAATACTTTAAGTTATAGATAATTTCGTAATATATAACAGTTTTATAATTTATTATTACTTCGGCACGACTTTCCGGGGTATTACTTTCAAGCTCGACCATTTTTACTCAATCAATCGCAATCAACCCAAAATTATATAAGAGACTTCTATACAAATAGCAAATCGGAAAATTGAGTTTAGTGTTGGTGTTCCGCCGGATGGATGTAAACATTGTATTTCGAGAACGACATAACCTATCAGAATTATTTCTGCTTTGATTTGTGTGGAGTATTAATGCAAAAAACTAAAACACTTTTAGTCGAGATTGGTCGTTTTCTTTGTATGTGTTTGTTAATTTGCGTTCGGAGCATCACTAATAGCAGTTAGACGGTTACGTAACTACGCCGACGCAGTGGTGTAATGGTACAGAGCTAGGCTGCCGAGCTTGAGGTCACAAGTTCTACACTTGGTCCAGGTTGTATTTTTTTAATTATTGAAAGACTTTGATACAAATTTTTAGCCATTGTCACCTTTGAATGTGAAATTCTATATTATAGGCACCATTAGCACTCTCCACTAACGGAAGGTATTGATAAATCGCTGACTCGATTTAAACCGAGTTCCTCCGCCTATGCTTCGCAATAATTAATTCCCGTCTCCCAAACGAGCTCTCTTTAGCCGAAGTCGTCACACATATGGCACTATCATATATTTATATAACACAATATGATAACAACTATACCACACTGAAAGCAATGTTTTAGCAGATTATGAAGACTAAATTAATGTGTTTTAAGGACTGGGCGCTTGGAAAAAAATACATTATTTCAACACTGTGCCGAAGTATCGATACAGAGCTTGTACCTTTTCGGCTTCTTTTGATTATGTTTGCACTTTTAGAAAATTTTTCTAACAATTTTAGTATTTAAAAAACTAGATTTTGTAATGCAGCATACCGTATGAATGATATATTTAATTTAAATAATATTCAGATATCTAATGTATATCATGTGAGATAACAGTTGTACGTTTTAATTGGTAAGGTTGTAAAGGCAACCAGAGGGTTGTTTATATGGAGTAGTAAAAAATAACTTGAATTGATAATCTATAAGAAATAGTCACGTTAAGGGGTAAATTCCCATTAATTGTGAAGAATAATAATTGATGATTTGATAAGTAGTAGCAACACAGTATTCTCTACAATCAAATTTGACTTTAAGTCACAAATATTATTCAAATATAAAATTCAAGATTGTTTGATTCCATTTAAAGTGATATATTACTACAAAGCCAGTAAAACCAGTAAAAGTGAGTGTTGTGGTATGCTGTTAACTGCCTGTCTACATGATAGAGTGTTACCTTTTCACTTACCTTTAGGTCGGCGTTCTATATTTTAACTTTAAAAATTGCTCGCCATAAGAGTGTACTTGAGGCCCGTCTCTAGCTACAGTGAAGACGTCGCGAATTCTTTAATTACTAAGATGTTAAAGGTGAGCGCCATCAAGTTTGACTCAAGCACACTGATATAGGTAAAGAAACTTATAACTTTACTATATATCTACAATACAATTATTGAACCTTCCCAAAGTTAGAATGAAAATGAAAGAAAGCAATACCTTTAGCTAACTTTATTGTTAACAATCGTGTATTCCTTAAATTGAACAATCATTTATTTAAGCATTAATATTCGAACGGGGTGCCCCAGTTAACTTATACCAAATATTTCTAATGGGTACACATGGTTCTTATTTCAGTTATATGGGAAATATCATCAGATTATAGTTAATTCACTTATCTGTTTTGTTGTTCTACTTGTATTATCGATGACCAGCCCTAAGAAGCTCTAGAAATCCACCAACCCTGCTTCGCCGGCTAGTCCTCTCCTACAACTGTCAGCCTGCCAGCCACCAATCGCCACCAATCACCTACCGCAAGTAGACACCAAAACTGCCTGACGAATTTCAGAAGACGGGCTTCCCATAAGTTTTCCGCCTAATACTAGTTGCTATAATATTGAATTACGAAATAGACTGAGATAGATGCAAAATAACTATACATACCCTGTAATTAACAGGCAATAAACTATGCAATTTTTTGCGTGGTTCCTATATCGTCATAATTGACTTCGGATTCTCCGTCCGACGGAAAATGACAGCTCGTTCCCAATATCCGCTTGAAGCGCGGTCGGCCAGTATCAAAATACTATAACCGAAACCACGATAAATTACGAGTTTCACATTATTTTCCACGAAAACCTTTTGCACAATTAAATGCTGTCACTCGTTTTTTGAAAACAAAATATGTTATCCAATTTTTACCCTCTTTTCTTTTTTAACAAACCTTGCAACTCCGATAGTAATTTTTATAAGCTTTTACCACGTTTTCCCACTTGATCGTTTATTTACGACTATATATACCGTAAATTACTACCATTAGTACCATATGCTTTTCGCCCGTAACAAGAGGTTTCAAAGAGCTACAACGAGCTTTAATTTGGTCGGGAACAACTCAAGGAGGTGTTTGCTGACTAGAATTTATCCAGTTAGGAGCTGAGATAGAGTATTCAGGTACAAGATAGACAATCAGAAAGTTAGTGCCCCATTTACAACGAAATATTAAGAAGTTATATAGTAAGTTTGGTGCGGCAAACCATTAAGATAATTGTAATTATATTTAGAAATTATTTTAGAAGAATGATTTTTTTTAATTTTATAGTGATTCGAGTACTCGACGTTTTTTGACCATTATATTTTGAAATTTATACTTCTTACATAATTTAATTATTTTAGAATTTTCATTTAAATCAAGTTTGAATATTTAACATTCGATTAAAATATTTTTGAACATTTGTATTTTATTTTGTAATGTCAGATCAAACTTCAATGTGCTACTAACAAACTGAAAGTACGAATGTAATTTTGTGAAGTACCTGAAACGTGTATTTGATTCATAAAGTCAGATAGTTATTATATTTTAAAAGTAATTCAGTCTTTAACTACAAGAGAAAGTTGTTAGTTGAAGATTAACTCATTCATTTGGGATTTATGAGTCCCATTGCTTGTAAGACTGACCAGTCGAGGATTTAAAAAATAATAATCACATGATATAATTTTAAATGTAAAATTGATTTATGAGATACGTCAATTACTATTTATTACATTAAGAAGTACATAAGTGAGCTACACCTGGTAGTGCTTCTTTTTTGTAATTTGAAAAAGGGTATATTTAATTTGATATGTAATAGTTCTCCAAAGAGAGAGCTATTACATTTTGACTTACAATTTGGGGTTTGATATTAATTGTAATAAAACTGCGAGAAGGAGTTATATTACAATTTCTTACAAAAAACGTTTCAAACAAAAGTTGCAGATAGTTACATAATATGTGATCTTGTTCTATGAAATTTAATTTTTATTAAGTTTTCTAGAAAACGAAAACTTGCGGATCTTTGATTTTTCGCAAAAATCTCAGTTCGATCAAAATCATAATTACTATGGAGTAAAAGAAAGTAAAATCATTACACAAGTTGGAACTTTTGAAAGTACTAATAAATCAGAATGAAATCAGTGATTTTGAAAAGTAGACGCAGATACTGGTGATTTTCCAGTTGAATACTTCTAAAGTGGGTTTCCTTTGTTTTTTTTCTATTTTTTTATTAACTCCTATTTTAAATAAAACACCCGGTATATTATTACATTTTCGAATTCACCTTAAAATTCTAGAGAAAATTTGTCTCTTCAACTAACGCTCTATTTTGTACCGTTTTTGTAGAATTTGTAATTTTTGAAAATTTTTGACAAATTTTTAAAAATTAAAAATGAAATTTTTGACTAATTATAAAATCACTGTAAAAGGAAGTTGTGTGAGTGTATCACACCAGATTTTTTTGTTGGTCATTAATGAGTGTCGTAGATTTTCTTAAATATCTTACCTATTGTCGATAATTACGGGATTAGTGAACCGAAATACTTCTTGGCGCAACCAACAGGTAGGTAAAAGTAAAGGTTCAGGGTTATTTCAATTCCCCAACTAGGGGCGAGATGCTATAGGGGCCTTGCGTGCCTCTTCAGCCAAGAACGGGAATTATAGAATGGATGAGAGAAAGGAGGGGTGCAGAATGGAAGAGAGGTCAGGAAAGATGGAGAAGTACTGCCACGGCATTCGCATCAGAAAGGGTACTCTGCTGACTCAGGAAAACCACCTAAAAACTTGAATCAGAGCAGACGGCTAGGAGAATCGAACCCGCGACCTCCCGAATGCTAGCACGGTCTTCCTAATACCTACGTGACCCAACTGACTTACGTCCCTCAGAGCCCTAGCCCGTAAGACGATAAGAGATTGAATCAGGAACGACGATATGAGGAAAATGTGTAAAACATAAGATACACGGTTTTCAAAGTTAAGTCGGCACTATTGCTAACTTCGTTATTATTGGAGCTACAAAGACAGTTAAATAAGCAAACTAGTAGTATTTTTTTCGCCAATTACGATGGTGAAAACAGAATCAAAATCGAACATCGCGTTCGCGAGTTATATCATTGCCAGGGCCACTAGAAGCGTTTACATGCGGGCTCAAGAATGCTTGAAGCAAGAGGGAAATGTTTTAAAGCATCTAATTTGAGTTTTGTTTTTATAAGTTCATAGAATAATTTGAAATAAACGATATTGTTTCACTTCATGGATATTCTTTTTAATTTCTATTTTATGATAAGGCAAAATTGCCACTAACACAGCCACCTTAACGAATTTGAAAAATCATCAATACCTTTGTTATTTTTGACATTAGGATAAAAGGACATAGGACACTTTTTGTTCAGAATTCAATTTTGATGCCGTTTTCACCATCGTAATTGGCGAAAAAATACTACTAGTTTGCCTATTTAACAGACTTTGTAGCTCCAATAATAACGAAGTTAGCAATAGTGCCGACTTAACTTTGAAAACCCTGTATAGTAAGACGGTCGCGACAAAGAAGGAGGGAATGGAACTCGCACGTCGATAGATGCACAGAAGCAGGCTCTTTGCTAATACGCATCGCCAGGGACGGAAAACCAAGAAAGGAAAAGCCACCTGGAAAGCCGCCAAAACGATGGAAAGGCAGTTGGCGGTCCGAATCTCGGGAGTAACAAACTGTTAAAAACAAGCGTTATGGCCTAACATACGAAGAATACAGGGTGAGGCAATACCTGCGATATTTGCATAGGTTTTTAATATAGATAGATCAAAAATAATCTTGGTCGCGGAAGCTACCTATTGAAAACAATATTAACTTCCTTAATCTGTAGCATGCTTTTTGTTGACATATAATTGTTAAATGTTTATATGAAGTTTCAAATTTGCTTTTAGCATCTTGTTTAACTTATCTCATTGTTATTTCCCTCGTCTAAAAGACGAAGGAAATATAACTCAAAAAACATTTGTTGGAGGATATTTCGAATACACATTATATGTCTACCTGCCATGAAACCGAGAAAATTTCAAACAAATATATAAAGAGTGAACACTTAAAAAACTAAATTTTCTTTATTTTTGCTTTATTAGAGAAATAGATAAAAGTAACAATTTTCACATAGTTCAGACTTTACGCCTGACGAAAGTGCTCCGTGGCGCATGTAGGGAACGGGCGATGTGCTTGTGAAATATTGCCAAACGTTGAAATCGCATTCGCAGCCGCTAACGTTCGAATTTTATCGCCGGTAATGTTTTGTTTTATTTAAAAATTACATTATCAAGTGTTTAGTTCTATTTTTTCAGTATTATGAGAAACGTGAAAATATTTTTAAGCCTAGTTTTCTTTGATTCTTAAAATTATTTAGTGTAATAATGTTCACTTGCGAGAGAAGTTCTGAGTAAAGCCTTTAAAGATTTTTTATTTCATTTTATAAATTTACAAAAAAATCGGTGTGGATGGGAAATGCTAAGAACGTAACGTTTATGCATTAATTTGTTCTAATTATTTGTGCTGAAATAAACCAAGTAAACTTTGATTGCCAGGAAATAATAAATAAAGAACATATAATAGTAGATTATGTTATTAGGAGTAAAAGTGATACTTTATGTGGCGAAGCTGAAGTTTATTTAGCCGAACGTTAGTGAGGCAAATAATTCAGCTAAGCCACATAAAGTCACTTTTACTCCGAATAACATATACTATTTTATCCGCAAACGTATTCAGGTAAATTTCAGGCGAGCACTGTACCCCTGCGCCAACCTCTGTTGTTCAGATAACGCGCAACTGTAATGATATATGAACATACTGAATCACCCGTGCTAATAGCACACGGCCACAGCAGCTGTCACACCATAACACACGGCGACAGATGCTCCGATCCGCTGCTTAAAGGTTTATTTAAATTAAAACTTTTTCGTACTTTTTTGAAAATAAAAACCGGCCTACGAACTAATTCTAAAAATTAGCAAAATTTTAAGCCATCATACAATTTAATCGGTCCAGTATCTTCGGAGGAGATAGCGAACAAACATAGAAAGAAAGAAAGAGAGCAACCATTTTGTGTGCTTAGGCAGATAAAGTACGCAAAAGTCGCTATTTTGTCTGCTTAGGCAGATAAAGTGACACTTTTACCTTGTCAATAAAGACAAATAAGTTGTCACTTTTGTGACGTTTGCGGATAAAAGCTTTTTTCTACGACCACCATTAAAAGTAGGCCTTTTAGAGCTAGATGTTTTCTCTAAAAGTGACGTTTTATAATTTAGCGTGTTTAAAATGAGATCAGCTGTTTACTTTTAGCACATGTGTTATAAAATAAAGTGAGGTTATAAAACTACAATGTCGAACTGGAAGTGAGGTTGTAAAGTTATTCTAGTTACTTCTTGCGTTAGAGGTAAAGTGTTTTTTAGATAATTAAAGCGTTATGTAATCAATAAAGTCAGATGTGTACTATTATAATTACCTTTGATGCTTTGATAATTGACTTTGACCGTACTGGCTCCACAAACATTCACCTGCGCGTCAAGACCATCTCTTTATTATGACATAAATTATAACTGTCATAAATGCAAATCTTTGTTAAATCGACATTTATGGATTAATAACAGAAAATTTAAGGTCTTAGAAAAAATATTGTATGCAAACTCGTGCTAAAAGTGTTATTGCACTCGACATGTTATGAAACTCAGCCTTCGGCTTCGTTTCATAATTTTCATGTCTCGTGCATAAACATCAACTTTTAGCACTTGTTGCATAAATAACTATTAGTTCTCATTATCACAACTTGTCAAACCCGTAAATGATTTATGATTTTTTATTAACACCCAAGTAATTATTAAAAAAAATGAAAAAGTTTTCAATCAAACCCTTAACCCAAATCTTTAAATAGGAACATTTTTGGTGAATTTCTTAAAAGATTGCCTATAAAGATAGCAGTTTCCTGCTACCATCTTGGGTAGAATAGTGATCGTTGCTGGTGTCTTCTACTGTTTTCGCAGATGCACGTTGTGGATTTTTAATGCTTCCGATATCTTGCAATTTTTCAAGCAACATTGATGCGTGGTACATGCAGCTGCTGAAATGTGTCTAGCAGTGCTAGTATTTAAGAATATTTTAGAAATAAATTTATCCCAAGCCGCCTTCTACCCTCTGGTAGGTTATCCTAGGTTCGCTTTTATAATCACTTCACGATGTTGAAATATTTCACGCCATTTCTGCCATCGGCTTAGTGTATGTATTTTTGTCTTGGGGCTCTGATGCCATTTCATGAGTAACATCTAAAGAAAAAATTTATTAGTAACTAGTGAATCACCCGAGCTACGCTTCGGTTCGCTAATTTAAGAGAGATTCTTTAATATAAATTAGAAAAGGATGCATCGGCCGGGAATCGAACCCGGTTTGCCCGCGTGTTAGGCGAGCATTCTACCACTAATGTTTTGTTGAATAAGGTGCTGCTATAATGCTATATGAACATTAAGAGTTTTATAATTTAAGTACTTTACTTTTTCGTACTTTTTTTGAAATAAGAACCGGCCTACGATCTAAGTCTAAAAGTTAGCAAAATTTTAAGCTATCCTACAACTTAATCGGTCCAGTATCTTCGGAGGAGATAGCGAACAAACATACAAAGAAATAGACCAACGATTTTATGTATTTGAAAGAGGCGTTTAGCTACACTGGGGAAAACATTACTTTCGAAGACATTTCGTTCTTACGATTCCGCACCATCATGCTAGCGAAAAGCTTGTAATCCCAATCTTGCAGTTTTGTTGAGGCAGCTTCACCACCAAGCGTATGATCAACATATCTTGTCGATTTTTTGTAGTCACCCGCCTGCAGCTAGCACCTTAGTTTAAGACCTCCTATCGTGGTTAGCCATCTTTAGCACACGGAGACGTAGTACTGGAGAAATACCTCTTGTATGTACGCCGAACTCTGATTGTAGCGTCTTACTCTTCAATTGCACTAAGATTCGAAGCAGATCGTTGAAGAATAAATAAAGCTTTGCTCTTCTAATTACCTTGATAACGAAAAATTATATCTATATATCTATATTTGTGTAAAAAACGCAATCAACTAGATCTGAAAGTACGAGAACTTAATTGGCTCATTGGACGTCAGTCGAAACTATCGCTCGAAAATAAAATACTAATCTACAAAGCAGTACTACGACCAATCTGGACATACGGGATAGAGTTATGGGGTTGTGCTAGCAAATCCAATACAGCTATAATACAAAGAGCACAATCCAAAATTCTAAGAAACATTGTGAACGCACCATGGTACGTCTCAAACCACACCATTTATAAGGACCTAAAAATCCCCTACGTGAGTGTAGTTATCCAGGAGAGCAGCGCTAAATATCATAATAGACTCAACTATCATCCCAATCCACTCATACCACCACTGCTAAAACGTTCTGAAAACAGAAGACTCAAACGTCAATGGCCGCTCGACCTGACCATCTGAGGTGACATCGCTGGATGTTTACTTCTTCACGTTATTTAGTGTACATATATGTTAAGTATTGTACAATATATCACATTAGCGTATAGTTTGTGTATCTTACTGATTGCTAATAAACAAATTAATAAAAAAAATATTTGTGTAATGATTCAACCCCTTAGCTGCGTTTAGTTGCTTAGTAGATTTCTTTAGTGAGAATTGTAATTTGATAGTGTAGTTTACCTCAAAGTGTATGCAGCACTTTTTGTTTCAAATTGTTCATTCTCAAGTAATTATTTATTGCTTATTCTTAGATTTCACTTGTTTTTTATAAACGATGCTTTTTAGATGACTTGGATCTGCTTTTCAACTCATAAATATCTTCTAACCTTTTATGGCGGCTTTCTCTCGATTGATTAATACATTTTGGAGCCCACTCCTGGCTGAACCTACTGCAATCCTGGGAGTATCTTCACCAAACTCACTGATGCTGGCACTCCCAAATAGAGTAGTGTCAAACAAAATTGGAATTAAGTAGTACCCTTTTAATAATATAAACAAATGACAGTATGTTTTTGGAAGCCCCACTTAAATGCGTGCATTCCCTTTTACATTGGAAAATAAACAACTTTTTACATAAATTAACAACTTTTGCTAAGCAACTGGCTTGAACGCCCTAATTGTTTATAGCGGAAATCTAAAGTTGACATATCTAAAATGTATATGACAGATATACAATTTAAAATTACTGATTATTTACTTCAGCATAAATTTCTCTTAACTTACTATATTTTACTACAGTTCAAAACGAGTTTTCTTGTTAAAATCGGTTTCAATAGTAACACTTCTTAAAATCGTTTAGAAATTTACACACTAATACCATTTTAATAGAATTATATGGAATTTGTCGCCTAATAGATTCGCAACCGTTGTTGCAAGGTGTGAGTGGAATAGATTATTTATCGCGTTGGTTGTTATTGCGAAGCACTTCCGATTTAGCATGCATTGCTAGAAGTCGTATTGAAAGTTTTGGTTTTTTTTTCGTGGGTTGAAAATGGTTCGTATCTTGTTGAGGGGCGAGTCCCAGAGGAGGTTCTTTGTTATTCGTATTACCGTTGAGGAAATCCAGGATGTCGTGCAGCTCAGCTAACCTAACACCACATGCGGCTGGAGCAAGAAATTACGATATCAAGTTTAATTCACATTGTAGATTTCTAGTAAGCATTTTTGTCTTTTGTGAAGCAACTCCCTAATTTGTGTTTTTATTAGCCTTCTTTTGGGCGTAAGACTGAGTAGGAAATTTATAGCCCGAATCTATCTGTGTCATCAAAGGTTGCTGTGAGGGTTTGGCTAGACAGTGCACCACGTCCTAAACAGATATTTGGGAGAGGGATTCTGGCCCAGCAGCTTTCCAGGCAATTAGTCAGGCGGGATAAGGCATACGTTCATCCTTTCAGGGAATCTTAAGGTATCCGAGCTATCGCTTCGAGGGGCTCGACGAATAGCTTTCTTAATTGTACCATGCAGTTTGGCCTGTTAGTTAAGTAATTTTAATCAGCTACATCAGTGCGAACTCTTAGAGGTCTAACCTATTGAATTGAGAAAATTCGAGCGTATAACGTCCAATTTGCATTCGCTCGTCTGTGTTTATATTGTGTGTAAATACTTGGGTTTCGCTCTTTGACATTGTTAAGTTCGTCAAGGCGAAACTTTAATTACCGAACTGGAAAAACAGTTGCGCAGTTTTGGTTGCTAATTGACTACCATAAATCGTTACACAATTTCCAAAGCGGTTAGAACTTCGAGCGTTTTGTTAAAATTATATGATCGTTTACAAATTATATTAGAATAGCTTACTCGTGCATCGGCGGTAGCCGCTAATCTGTTGCGAGCTAGCATCACTTAGATAAGATAACATGTAGCTTCCTGCTTTGCCTGATTTGTACACTTCAGTTTTAAGTTGGCGATCCTACTGTTAAGTCAATCTTAAACTCCCATGTTTTTACGTGCTTCATGGTAAAATAACGCTTTTAAAAACCTGTTTCGAGTTTTACCAAACGAAACTAGCGATCCCAACGAATTGACATAATTCAGTTGTGTAAGCGAAAAATGCAGGTACTTGGATGAGTAGTCCTCGATTATGTTGAAGTAGATTGTATTTACGAAGGTGTTGACAGCTTATTCGCTTAGTGACGCAAAGTTAATTATTCCAAATATTCGAACTTAATTAGGTCATTGTCACTACTGATTACAGCGATCATTTTCTTGGCCTTTTACTCAGAGGCGATATTTACGGATTGCTCATTTGCAGTTTGATTACATAGCGTACCGGAGGTGAGGCTTCCAAACCAATTTACAGATGCTAAATATAAGCCATTTTCTGCATGATCTGTAATATTTTCTTTACTTGTGATATTTGTGGGTAAGATAGTATCAAAGGAAGTCTCCTTTTTAGTGCCTAAGACAGTCCGCAAAAGACTTGGTTAGAGATTATTTTTTTACCAGTGTCTGCCAGGCTGCTCGTCAGATAGGATAAGTTTTTCGCTGAGATATAAGCCGTTCTAGTGACTGCATTACATAATTATAGACATTGATAATATTAAACGCGCAGTTCACTTTCGAGCGAATTTTCAATATTTTGCTTTCATATTAAATTAAAATAATTTCATTGCTTTGATGCCTAACGTAGCTTTTGCTTATTTCATTAACGTGTAACCCCCGGATCGTTTTGCATTTAGCGGCCCAGTTTAACATATGTTTCTATTTTAAACTACAGTTGTAACATTTAACCTAATTGACGACCCTGATTTACTGTTTATGCGTCTTTGAAGTGGTTTGTTTATCATAATCTAAATGACTGTAGCAACTCAGTAGTTTTTATTTGTTTTAATATGTAGTTTTATAGTAATCTTTGATGCCTCACATAACTGACACTTGCGTTTATTTTATTCACGCTTAGTGGTTGTTGAATTGGAGCTTCAGTGCTTGATTTTTATTTCTTGGTTTTTTCTTTATGAGCTTCCGCAACCTTCTCGGGTGTTTAGTAGGATATTCTAAGCTAGAGGCCGTACAAAGTAAGTGGGTTATATTTAGACTAGGAGTTCGACTGGTTCTTCTTGTTACAGTGGTTACGACTGGCGCCCTTTTGTCTTTTGCTTTAGTTTATTTTATTTATTAACATTAAGAATCATTGCCTGATCTTTGCTCACCATAACAATCGCCGAGAGTTTGAGCTAGTCAGTATTTATTATTAACGTTCTATTTATAACTTATCATAACTTTCTTATTTACTGTATATGTTGTACAGCAGCTTGTTCAAAACCTTACTACTTTTTCAAGTTACCCACCAACAAGGTGAAAGAAAAGAAAACACAAAACAAAGTGACTGCATCGTCACCTTTTAATGAAAATAATTTGAAATTATACGTAAATTTAGTACCTTTCTAGACTAAGGTTCCTATTGTGAGCTTGTATGTATTAATTATTTATTATACAAAAATTATAACGTTAATGCAAATGTAGTTTACTTGAACTAACAGTTATTAATAAGGGTGGCTGCTCCGAACTTTTAATACAAATATCAAATCAAAATATACACAGTTGCTGAAGTACAGAACCATGCAATACACAATATAAATGTTTGACAAGAAAATCAGAAGATTCACATTTTCCATGCTGGTTGGTCTGAACAGTTTGATCGCGCCAGAGAGAACGATCCGTTGTCCTATTATTTGTATTCGCATTCTAATTACTACTATGTTTGAAATCTGGAATGTAGGGGTTATTAGAAAACTAGTATAAAGCTAAATTAATTACTACCTTACTAACTTGACAAGTGGTGACACGGTATATTGTAAAATATATAAAAATTATAAATGGGGTTGTAAATGTGAATAGTCCGGTCTGTACATAAGATTTTCTATGCATCTCGTGCATAACCAGCGTTTATGGTCCTTGTTATGTTAGAGCCCGCGGATACGCCATGAACGTAACTCACGTTAATGCGACCATTCGTTATATCGGAGTTCTAATTTTAAAAGTAGCTAATTCTTATCCAAACAAAATTCTGGGAATCACCGACCGGTACGTTATTTGTTTAGCGTCAATGAGGTAATCATTTGTGACTTAGTTCGTTATAACCGAACGTCTTGTCAATTTATCGTCGACAATTCCTTCGTTATATTTGAGCGTTCGCTATAAATGTATTTGTATTGGTTATAATGTTATAAACAAAGCTAAGTACACGTAAAAGCATAGGGTTTTATCGGAAGCTTTCATTTTTGTACGTCACGTGTGAGCGTTCATTATATCAAGTTCTAATTTTAGAAGTAGCTAATTCTTGCATAAACTATCCCTTCTAAACTCTAGGTCGGCTTGTTTGAATGTCATCTAACTCAGCATAAAAATTGTAGATATGCCAAATTACACCAAGTTTACTTTATGTCTACTATTTTAATTAAATAATGTCCTTGCTTTTCTGTTACCATCCTCAGGGTTGTAGCTCCCTTAAAACTTTATATTTATATTTATAATTTTCTATAGATTTTTCTAGAAAACACCTTTTTTGAAAAATTTTCAATTCAGAAAAAAGATCTCTAATACATAATTGTTGTTTTAGAAGCAAATGTTCTGCACCAACCAACACAATCAGCTATGGACGCCATGGACGTATAAACCCTACGAACAACCGTCTTAGAAAAATTTAAAAATTCCAATTACAGTAGTATATTTAGTCTCATTCAAATTTACCAATTTCTACAAAGTACTCAAAATAGGTATTTTTCACGCAAGTAGAGCAAATGCAAATATATTTCCATATATCTAATACTTACTATATTGCTAGCGGCTATGAGTGGGAAACTCACAAAGGAAGTGAGACAGACAACAAACTCTTCAATGTATAACGGTGAGCGGTGCGCAAGGGCAGCGGCGTCGTCCGCCCAATGGGGAAGTAGTCCAAGAGCCAGCAACGGATTTCTTACAGTATTTTTAACAAGTTCGTAACTGTTATGGAAGGTCCCTTTGAATATACTGAGAAGAGAACCCGTAGTCTGGCAAGCCTGCAGTGGTGGTTTTTGCCCCCTTGCGTCCTTAAAGGGCGGAAAAAATAATGTGTCAAAAGTGACACAAAACCTAGGAATAATATGTTGGTAACACTGTAAGTCTATGTCAAATTCGAAGTTAGCAGGTTAGATTTTGTGCTAGTCTGTGCCAAAACTGACGGAAAACCTAACCTGGTAACCTCGAATTTGACAGACTTACAGTGCCACCAACTTATTAGTCGCACGTTTGAATTTTCACAGCACGCTGAGGATCAGTTTTTTTGGATCTCTCGATATTTCACAGTAAATAGTTAAGTTTATTATGCAACTTTTTGTGAATCTCGGGTAAACTTACCACCCGCGAAAGCGTCTGTCAATCTTTTTACTTACATAAGATATGATTACCTTCAACATAGCAAAGAGCCAGACTTGTTATTATACTTTTTTCTTATTATTTTTTTCCATCCTTCAAGGACGCAAGGGGGCCTAAACCACCACCGCCGGCTTGCCAGACTACGGGTTCCCTTCTCAGTATATTCAAAGGGGCCTTTTATAACAGTTACACGCTTGTTAAAAATACTGTAAACAAACCCGTTGCTGGCTCTTGGACTAAAGTAGTCAAGTTCAAAATTCGCTTCTAAATGCGAAGTTTGAATTCCCACGCATGCGCACGAGACGCGTTATACTCTAAGTGACACTATATCGGCGCCGTAATGTTTTCGGGCGTTCCGAGGCCCTACTAGCAATATATGTGTATTATATATATGTATATTTCCAAATTTTGACAGCTACAATAAAACTAAAGCTAGATTCAACTTGACAGTAACTAAGTAATAATGCTTAACAACCATTGGGTGTGGTGATTAGTGTAATTATTAAGTGTTGTTTATAGCCCAATAATAAATCTATTAAACAATTCTTATAAAAAGATTTATGCTAACAGTTATTAGGGTACAAAATGTAAGTAGGTTAATTTGACAATTAGAGTAATTAGATTTGATTTCATACTTCTGTTTCAGATATGATAATCTAAAGTGGTTCTTTGTTCACTTAATTCTTTCCAATGTTTAATGCTAAACAGGAAAGTCTATATGGTAATATTTGTGATTCGCCAGCAACTGCATCGTACAAATCGTGGAACATGGATACTGTTGAAAATACTGAAAAAGTCGTTATCAAAGAAGAAAGTCTTCAAGTTATCAATGATATGAGGTCTCACACTGGAGATAAACCTTTTTCTTGTACTGTTTGTGAATATGTAGCATCACGAAAAAGTGATGTAGTTATACATATGAGGTCCCACACAGGAGAGAAACCTTTTTCTTGCGCTGTGTGTGGATACAACGCAACACAAAAAGGTGATTTAGTTAAACATATGAGGTGTCACACAGGAGAGAAACCGTTTTCTTGTACTGTTTGTGAATACACAGCATCACAAAAAAATAGTTTAGTTACACATATGAGGACTCACACAGGAGAGAAACCATTTTCTCGTACTGTTTGTGAATACACAGCATCACGAAAAAGTAGTGTAGTTATACATATGAGGACACACATGGGACAGAAACCTTTTTCTTGTACTGTTTGTGAATATACAGCATCACATAAAAATAATTTAGTTATACATATGAGGTCTCACACAGGAGAGAAACCTTTTTCTTGTACTGTTTGTGAATACACAGCATCACAAAAAAATAGTTTAGTTACACATATGAGGTCTCACACAGGAGAGAAACCGTTTTCTTGTACTGTTTGTGAATACACAGGATCACGAAAAAATAATTTAGTTATACATATGAGGACACACATGGGAAAGAACCCTTTTTCTTGTACTGTTTGTGAATACACAGCATCACAAAAAAATAATTTAGTTATACATATGAGGTCTCACACTGGAGATAAACCTTTTTCTTGTACTGTTTGTGAATATGTAGCATCACGAAAAAGTGATGTAGTTATACATATGAGGTCCCACACAGGAGAGAAACCTTTTTCTTGCGCCGTGTGTGGATACAACGCAACACAAAAAGGTGATTTAGTTAAGCATATGAGGTGTCACACAGGAGAGAAACCGTTTTCTTGTACTGTTTGTGAATACACAGCATCACAAAAAAGTAGTTTAGTTATACATATGAGGTCTCACACAGGAGAAAAACCTTTTTCTTGTTCTATTTGTGAATACAAAACATCACGAAAAAGTGATTTAGTTATACATATGAGGTCCCACACAGGAGAGAAACGTTTTTCTTGTACTGTTTGTGAATACACAGCATCGCACAAAAATAGTTTAGTTATACATATGAGGTCCCACACAGGAGAGAAACGTTTTTCTTGTACTGTTTGTGAATACACAGCATCACAAAAAAATAGTTTAGTTGTTCATTTGAGGTTTCACACAGGAGAAAAACCTTTTTCTTGTACTGTTTGTGAATACACAGCATCGCACAAAAATAGTTTAGTTATACATATGAGGTCTCACACAGGAGAGAAACCTTTTTGTGTACTATTTGTGATTACAAAGCATCACAAAAATGTGATATAGTTACACATATGAGGGGTCACACGGGGGAGAATCCTGTTTCCAAGAAAGTCAAATGCTGAAGAGCATTAGATGTCAATTTTTATATGAAAAGTATACAGAATATCAAACAATTTTGTTAATGACATAGATTACTAAATTTAAAAAAAAGTGATTATATGATAATGTAGATTGTTTAAAAAGAAGAAGCAAAAATGGATTCTGAAGCGGTATTTAGATGATATTTATCACATCTCACTCTCACATCAGCAAGGTATCATTTAACATATTTGATCTGGGATCTGGAAGTCGTGATCAGGTAACGGTTTTGTAGTAACTGTCATATGTCTTTACCATTGAATATTTAATATTAGTGATTAATCACAGTTCGTGAAATAACGCCCATCACTACTGCTGAAACTAGAAATTGAGTTTATACATTTTTCATGCCCTTCAGAAACAGTTTGTCTTTAAATTACAAAAATTCGCACAACGCACTTGGAAGAGCCGTAGGCACATTCCCCCTCAATCTTGGCGGCCCGCAACTGAAGCTGCACTTGAAAAATGAGGTGCGTTATCACTGCATACACGGATGCAACTTCACAATGCAGTCACAGCGCAGGGTCGACTTTGCGCACTTTTGTAATTGTAGAATATACTGCTTAAATCTAACTTACAATAATAAAATAGAAGATACAACTTTGCTTATCTTTTAAGTATGAAAACAATCACCACAGGCGAGGGATATACCTACTGCTTTACTAAGTTTGAAGTACATTCCAGAAACAAATGAATTTGCAATTACACTCAGGAAATTTGTATAAGCTCTTAACATTTACAGTTACACGAGTTTAGTAAACACATATTATACATACATACTTCCCTTGTTAGAGCAAGCTGAATGAAAATAAATGTAATGTCACCACTCCTGTTATTTTAATGATTATTTTGGTTGTAATAAATAACATCATTATCACTAAAAAATTATGTTGCACAAAAAGTGTATAATTGTGAAGCTAATGTAACACGCTATTGTAGTTAATAGTTATAGAAAAATATATAAATGTGTTTTCTCGTTATAGATGAAAAGATGTTCAATGAGAATGACGTATTTGTTTATTATTACCTTGTATGAATCATACATATATTTAGCAGTGTTATTAGTTATCTTATAAATTAGGAAATTATAACTTAGACTTGTAAAAGTGCTGCGCACTTATCTTTATTTTAACGTAAATTCTAAGGCTTTATTTTGTATGTTGTCATTACATATGCTATTTTTCATGTAGGTACACAATGAAAATAACAGAATAATAAAAATAAATTATAATTAAATGTTTCCACAGTATCCTCAAATATTTACACTCAAGTGAATGGGCTCGATCTTGCGTGCCTCTATCTGTTTTGCGTTTTCTTGGACTTGGTGGTATAAGATCGACTAGCAGCTGCTTGGGGTGTGTGAAAGTTCAATGATTGTTATTTATACCGAGTGTTTAACTTAAGGTACGAACATAGGGAAATAGCATGGGAAATCGTATATATGCAGATTCCTGCTCGCCGCTTGAATTGATAATGGTATTAATCAAAAGAGAAAAAAAGTGCTTAATTTGATACCTCTTTACTTGAATTTATTGCTTCTTTAAGATAGAAATAGTTTAAAAACTAATAAATATTTTGCATTTTCTTCAGGAAAAACAGACAAGCCATGATCAAATTTGTTTATGCAATATTAAATCTGGGTTTTGAATCACCTGCTGCTATACTCGTAGTTTCAAATTCTTTCACAAACTTATGAATTGTTGATACAGATGGAATAGGTCGATTATTAAATTTAACCTAGAATGAATCACGAACTTTTCGTAAACTGACGCCACTGTAAATGTTTTGATAATAAATACCCTCTCTTCATTAGAATGTTCAACATTATTATTCGTAGTAATTAGTTAAATATGTGAATTGATAACTCACAGAAAATAACATTTATTTTGGCATGAACAAATTTGATCATGGCTTGTTGTGAATAAAATCCAAAATGTTTATTACAGCTTTTAAGCTATTTCCATCTTAAGCAACAAACTCTAGTAAAGTAGTATCAGATTAAGCACATTTTTTTCTCTTTCGGTTGAATCAATTGCAACGGCAAGCAGAAATCTGCATATACAGATTGCAGCAGGCAACTAGAACCATAGCAAAAGCAAGGGGACTTTACATGTTGCCGTAATTGTATTTAAAAAATTTAAAAGTCGAATATATACCTTGTTTTTATAATGATCCCAACGACCTACCGCTATCATACATTGATTGTTCGTTTGTTAAACACAATTACGGCCACATGTAAGGTCCCCTTGCTTTTGCTATGGTCCTAGTTGCCTGCCGCAATCTGTATACGATTTCCCATGCTATTTCTTCATGTTCGCACTTGAAGTGAAACGCTCGACATATTAACTCCACAATTAATTATTTTCATTACTATGGATCTCTCTGTCCACTTTAATATTCAATCATTTCATCAATAAAGCGTGCCGGATTGTTTATTAACGACAGTAAAACAAAATATATACATGAAATGTCAAACGGGCAAATAGACTGTTACGTAAAATTCTTAAGTTAATACTCTATTGCGGTTCTGATCATGGATCGTTTGATGTGCTTTTCAATCTTGCCCCACGATAGGCCTACTTTTGAAGTTGTTCAGTTTACAAGCACTGCTTCCGGCACGCAAGGGTGACCTTTGACCCGTTTTTTCCTACCAGGTCAATGTTGTGGACCCCGGTTCGACGATTGTCGGATTAACAAAAAGGGTCTTGTGGTCCATCCTCAAATTGTCTTCTCTGGAGGAGACAATTTTATGAGATGCTATCATTCGAAAATACCTCTGATTAACATATCTGTCTTGTTTCTTTATCGCCATCTTGGAGAGCAGCGTTCCGACAATCATCTTTCGCACCATCTATTGGACGTCACGGTTCCGCTTGCTCCCTTATCTATAGTCTCGGCCAAAAAAAAAAAAACGGGACACTTTTATTGACCCAACTCTCGAAATGCGAAAACAATGGCTGGCACTGACAATTCTAATTAGTAAATGTCATCAAAAGTCATTATTCAGATCTAACCAATGACTTTTGATGACATTTAATAATTAGAATTGTCAGTGTCAGCACTTTTTTTCGCATTTTGAAAATTGGGTAAAAAAAAGTGTCCCGGTTTTTTTTGGCCGCCACTGTACATGAGAAATTTATCGTCAAGGGGATTGTCACTAGCTGGAACGGAATTCGCAGCTTGAAAATGAACAAGAGCCCGGTCTAAAGTTATCTGCTAATAAATGTGATAATTTGGATAATTTTACTATTTTAATTTGCGCATGACGTACATACTAGTTCAATTACGTAAAGTTAATGTATCATCACCTCCAGTGAATAAATCAGACCTGGTTTTACATTTTGTTCATTACGCCCTTAGCGTCGGTATAGGGCTGTAACAAGTCATTGAAAATTACACCTGTGAATCGCATTGAAGTGCTGCTGCGTATGCAGTTAGAATAATTAATATATGTGGAATGGAAATTGTGTCATTGAACATAACGACTAAACGCAGTAATTCTTTGTTCTCTATACCAACGTGACGCCATCAACCAGGTCGTATTAGCTTGCGGTAGAGCATCTGTACTTACCTTGTTCTGAAAATTCTTCTGACGATTAACATCTGAAATCTAAAATTAGTAAGACGTTTTGATATTTTAGTTGCTTTTAATTTGAGATATAATTTATTGTGTGTAAAGCTGGAAACAGGCAGTTATGTTTTCAGGAAAAACATTAAGCATAATAATATATAATAAATGATGAACCAATGTAAACAAATCTAGCAAGAGGATACACAGAGTCTCTAGTAAGCGTGCAAGATATTGAAATATTATAGAAAAGATAATTTTGTGTCGAATTTGTTAATAAACTAGTGCCCGATTCTTATTTATTTCTGAATGTCATAATCTGTTAATGTCATGTGATAATTGGACAACTATTGCAATATAAGTACACATACTAAATTGGAAGAGCGGTTGATTCTGGAAAAATTTGTTTAAAACATTAAATGCACTTCTACACCTGGTCCTTTGGGCTCTACAGAGTGTTAAAGGGAGTTTAAAGAATATACATTTTATTAAAAATATTTTCCAAGGATGGAGATATTGATTTTAAAATAAGTATTTTTTACTTGTTTCTACTGACCAATTACTATACTATTGTGCCACATTGTAATAATCGAGAGACGAAAGATCAGCAGATTTAAGAATAATTTTTTATGCCAATTCTTCAACTCCCAGTATTTTCAAGTGCATTTACTGCTCTGCATTCAATTTCCCACAAAAAAGGTACTCTTGATTTAACCCGCTAAGAAGTCTCTTTTTCGAGATTCTTTGAGTTTTTGTGCCATTCTTTTAGAAGACCAATAACATCTTGGTGACAAACAAAATTCTGGGAATCAGCGACCGGTATGTCATTTGTTCCGCCTCAGTGAGGTAATCATTTGTGACTTAGTTCGTTATAACCGAACGTCTCGTCAATTTTTTCTCGTAAATTCGGTTGTTATTTTTGAGCATTCGCTATAAATGTATTCGTTATATACGTAAAAGCATTAGGTTTTATATTGTAGGTTATATGCGAGCGTTTGTTATATCCGAGTTCTAATGTTAGAAGTAGCTATTTCATATTTCCACCATTGCATAAACAACCCCTTCTGAACCCTACACCGATTTGTTTGAAGGTCATGTAACTCAGCATAAAAATTGTAGATATACCAAATTACACCAAGTTTGCTTTACGTCTACTATTTTAATTAAATAAAGTCCGTGCATTTCTGTTACCATTCTCAGGGTTGTAGCCCCCTTTCTAATTCATGTTTATAATTTTATAAAGATTTTTCCAGAAAACACCAATTTTGGAAAAATGTTTCAATTCAGAAAAAAGCAAAAATTGTCATGGTCTCTAATACATAATTTGATAAAAATTGTTTTGAAAGCAAATGTCGTGCACCAATCAATGCTAGAAGGGGGCCGAGAGAAATTTTGCCTTTCTCAAAGATTAACTTGTTTTTTAATATTTTTTAATTAGTTGTACAATCGAAATTTAAATACGGCCAAAAGATAGTGCATGTTCGATAACCATATCAGATGCCCTTAGAATAGCTTCAAGTCAAACAATATACAGGGCAGGACAAAAAATATGAAATTCGTTCAAGAATAAAGTTACCTTATTTTAAAAAATATAGCAAAATTTTATTGAGAAAAGTTGTTTAGAATCAAAAGTTATGCTCAAATAGAAAGTCACGGCCTCTTATTCGAATTTGGATTCTTTTTTGTAAAATTTTGTATTATCCCCATATGATACATATTTTTATTATTCTGATTTTATTAAAAGTTTTTCATATGTAAATTATTATTAGTAAAGCATTTGCCTTGTTAAAAAGAATATTTGCGAAATTCTAAAGTTCTGTTAAATATCGTTGCAACAAACATGAAGTGGACACTTACCTAAAAAAATATAAATCCAAGTAAATTTTACAAATACGCTTGAAATTGCTAAAAGTTATTTAAAAGTAATGTGGTTGTGGCTACTTTCAATACACATAAAATCAGAATAATAAAAATATGTATCATAGGAGCGTAATACAAAATTTTCCAAAAAAGAATCAAAATTTGAATAGGAGGCCGTGACTTTGTATTTGAGCATAACTTTTGATTCTGAACAACTTTTCTCAATAAAATTTTGCTATATTTTTTGAAATAAGGTAACTTTATTCTTGAACGAATTTCATATTTTTTGTCCTGCCCTGTATATTGTTTGACTTGAAGCCATTCTAAGGGCATCTGATATGGTTATCGAACATGCACTAACTTTTGGCGGTATTTAAATTTCGATTGTACAACTAATAAAAAAATGTCCCATTTGTTGCACACTTAATGGACCACACTGTATAGTCTCCTTGCAAATCCACACATTTCTGCCACCGATGCTTGAATTTTAAAATCCCGTCTTTATAGAAGTCTGCATTTTGCTCCTCCAGCCACTGGGAAACTGCACTTTTTACACTTTCATCATCTTTAAAATGCGTTCCACGTAAATGACTCTTTAAGTTCCTAAATAAATGGTAATCAGAGGGTGCCAAATCAGGTGAATATGGTGGATGTGGCAAAATTTGGAAACCCAATTCGGCCGCTTTTGAAGTTGCTGCAACGCAAGTATGGGATGAGGCGTTGTCATGCTGCAGCAGGACACCGTGGCTAAGCATTCCCCTGCGTTTCAGTTTAATATTTTCCCTCAATTTACTTAAAAGAGACGCATAATAGTCTCCAGTAATCGTATGTCCTTTTTAAAAAAAATCTATGAGTATAACACCTCTTGAATCCCAAAAAACTGAAAGCATCATCTTCCCGGCCGATGGCTTGACTCGAAACTTTTTTGGGGGCGACGAATTACTGTGCCGCCACTGCATTCTGGATTGTTTTGTCTCAGGATCAAAGTGATGAACCCAGCTTTCGTCCATTATAACGATTTTGTCAAAAAAATTATCAGGGTCAGCTTCAGAATAATTTAAAAGTTGACGACAAATGTCGACTCGATCCTGCTTTTGAAAAGGTGTCAGCATGCGTGGCACCCACCTGGCAGATATCTTATTCAGGTGTAACTGATCGTGTAAAATAGATCTTACCGACCAATCGCTAATCTTTGTACTTCTTACTATCTCATCCACCGTAATTCTTCAGTCCTCCATAACTAATTTTTCCACTTTTGCCACCATTTCTTCATTTTGTGCAGTTGCAGGGCGCCCACTTCTTTCATCGTCTTCTAAGCTTATTCTTCCATGTTTAAATTCTATTGCCCAACGTCTAACTGTAGATTCTGAAGGTGCAGACTCCCCATATACATTTCTTAAACGTTCCGAAATTTCCGTGAAGTGAATTCCCTCTTTTGTGAGAAATTTTATTACAGCGCGGTACTCGATTTTTTCCATTTTCGATTACCCTGTTATATTCTGTTTTATAAATCAGAAGTTAATAAACGAAACTTTATGAAATTTGCAGGCACAACTACCAAAACTATGACAATTATGACAATCAAGATGTTTTTTTTTTCATGGCCTAATGAGATCGGCAGAACTTTTCTCGGTCCCCTCGTATTATCATGGACGTAAATAATCATTTATTATATTATATATATTAGAAAAAATTTAAAACCTCGAAATACAGTCAGTGGTTTATATAGTCTTATTCAAATATACCATTTTACGAAGTAGGTATTTTGTACGCAAGTAGAGGAAATTCAAATATATTTCCAAATTTTGACAGCTGCAATCAAAATAAAGCAAGTTACAAGTTGACAGAACTAAGTAATGCTTAACAACAATTGCCTGTGGTGATTTGTGTAATTATTAAGTGTTGTTTATAATCCAGTAAAAAAATCCAATATTAGTAAATTCTTACAAAGCCAGTGATTTATGGTAGTAGTTATTAGGGTACAAAATGTAACTAGAATAAATTGACAATTAGAGTAATTAGATTTGATTTCGTACTTCTGTTTCAGATATGATAATCTAAAGTGATTCTTTGTTGACTTAATTCTTTCCAATGTTTAATGCTAAACAGGAAAGTGTAGATGGTAATATGTGCGATTCTCCTGCAACTACATCGCACAAATCGTGGAACATGGATACTCTTGAAAATACTGAGAAAGTTTTTTTCAAAGAAGAAAGTCTTCAAGGTATCAATGATTTTAGTAATAATTATTCCGAACTAGATATTAAACAAGAAGACTTAGAAATAAAAAATGAAAATTCTTCAGAACAACGTTCTATTACGAACAGAAATACTTTCAACTGTTGTATGGAAGCTCGTGGAGAACAGGAACCTTATGCCTGTTCGGTTTGTGAATATACAACACAAGAAAAAAGAAAGTTTATTAGGCATATGAAATCGCATACAATCTCTTATAGTTGTTCAGCTTGTGAATTCAAAACAGCAGACAAAAGTAATTTAAGGAAACACGTAAAAACCCATACAGGAGAGAAATCTTATTGTTGTACTATTTGTGAATACAGAGCAGCACGAAGAGCAGACTTAGTTGTACATATAAGATCACATACTGGCGAAAAACCTTATTCCTGTTCTTTTTGTGAGTATAAAGCATCACAAAAAAGTACTATAGTTATACATATGAGGTCACATACGGGCGAGAAACTTTTTTCTTGTACTGTGTGTGAATACAGAGCAACACAAAAAAGTGACTTAGTTAAACATATGAGGGCTCATACAGGAGAAAAACCTTTTTCTTGTACTGTGTGTGAGTATAAAGCATCTCGGAAAGATATATTAGTTAGACATATGATGTCTCACACAGGAGAAAAACCTTTTTCTTGTACTGTTTGTAAATACACAGCATCACAAAAAAATAATTTAGTTATACATATGAGGTCTCACACTGGAGATAAACCTTTTTCTTGTACTGTTTGTGAATATGTAGCATCACGAAAAAGTGATTTAGTTATACATATGAGGTCCCACACAGGAGAGAAACCTTTTTCTTGTGCTGTGTGTGGATACAACGCAACACAAAAAGGTGGTTTAGTTAAACATATGAGGTCTCACACAGGAGAGAAACCGTTTTCTTGTACGGTTTGTGAATACACAGCATCACAAAAAAGTAGTTTAGTTACACATATGAGGTCTCACACAGGAGAGAAACCGTTTTCTTGTACTGTTTGTGAATACACAGCATCACAAACAAGTAGTTTAGTTAAACACATGAGGTCTCACACAGGAGAGAAACCGTTTTCTTGTACTGTTTGTGAATACACAGCATCACAAAAAAGTAGTTTAGTTGTACATATGAGGTCTCACACAGGAGAAAAACCTTTTTCTTGTACTATTTGTGAATACAAAGCATCACGAAAAAGTGATTTAGTTATACACATGAGGTCCCACACAGGAGAGAAACCTTTTTCTTGTACTATTTGTGATTACAAAGCATCACAAAAAAATAATTTAGTTGTACATTTGAGGTTTCACACAGGAGAGAAACCTTTTTTTTTGTACTGTTTGTGAATACACAGCATCGCACAAAAATAGTTTAGTTATACATATGAGGTCTGACACAGGAGAGAAACCTTTTTCTTGTACTATTTGTGATTGCAAAGCATCACAAAAATGTGATATAGTTACACATATGAGGGCTCACACGGGGGAGAATTCTGTGGGTTATTGAGACCAACTGTTTCCAAGAAAGTCAAATGCTGAAGAGCATAACTTGACAATTTTTATATGAAAAGTATACAGAATATCAAACAATTTTGTTAATGACAGATTACTAAATTAAAAAAAAGTGCTAATATGATAATATAGATTGTTTAAAAAGAAGAAGCAAAAATGAATTCTGAAGCGGTATTTAGATGCTATTTATCACATATCACTCTCACATCAGCAAGGTATCATTTAACATATTTGATCTGGGATCTGGAAGTCCTGATCAGGTAACGGTTTTGTAGTAACTGTAATATGTCTACCGTTGAATATTTAATATTAGTGATTAATCACAGTTCGAGAAATAACGCCCATCACTACTGCTGAAACTAGAAATTGAGTTTATACATTTTTCATGCTCTTCAGAAACAGTTTGTCTATAAATTAAAAAAATTCTCACAACGCACTTGGAAGAGCCGTAGGCACATTCCCCCTCAATCTTGGCGGCCCGCAACTGAAGCTGCACTTGAAAAATGCTAGCAAAGCCTGCTTGAACCACCCCCTCGTCCTGCGAACAGGATTAGAGGTGCGTTATCGCTGCACACACGGATTCAACTTCACAATGCAGTTTCAGCGCAGGGTCGACTTTTCAAACTTTTGTAATTGTAGAATATACTGCTTAAATCTAACTTACAATAATAAAATAGAAGATACAACTTGGCTTATCTTTTAACTATGAAAACAAGCGCCACAGGCGAGGGATATACCAACTGTTTTACTAAGTTTGAAGTAAATTTCAGAAACAAATGAATTTGCAATTACACTCAGGAAATTTGTATAAGCTCTTAACATTTACAGTTACACAAGTTTAGTAAACATATATTATACATACATACTTTCCTTGTTAGACCAAGATGAATGAAAATAAATGTAATGTCACCACTTTTGTTATTTTAATGATTATTTTGGTTGTAATAAATAACACTATTAGTAGGTATCACTAAAAAATTATGTTGCACGAAAAGTGTATAATTGTGCAGCTAATGTAACACGCTATTGTAGTTAATAGTTTTAGAAAAATATATAAATTTGTTTTCTCGTTATAGATGAAAAGATGTTTAATGAGAATGACATATTTGTTTATTATTACCTTGTATAAATCATATATATATTTAGCAGTTTTATAAGTTATCTTATAAATTAGGAAATTATAACTTAGACTTGTAAAAGTGCTGCGCACTTATCTTTATTTTAAAGTAAATTCTAAGGCTTTATTTTGTATGTTGTCATTACACATGCTATATTCCATGTAGGTACACAATGAAAATAATAGAATAATAAAAATAAATTATAATTAAATGTTTCCAAAGTATCCTCAAATATTTACACTCAAGTGAATGGGCTCGATCTTGCGTGCCTCTATCTGTTTTGCGTTTTCTGGAACTTGGTGGTATAAGATCGACTAGCAGCTGCTTAGGGTGTGTGAAAGTTCAATGATTGTTATTTATACTGAGTGTTTCACTTAAGGTGCGAACATAGGGAAATAGCATGGGAAATCGTATATATGTAGATTCCTGCTTGCCGCTTGAATTGATAATGGTATTAACCAAAAAAAAAAAAAAAAAAAATGCGCTTAATTTGATACTACTTTACTTGAATTTATTGCTTCTTTAAGATAGAAATAGTTTAAAAACTAATAAATATTTTGCATTTTTTTCACAAAAAACAGACAAGCCATGATCAAATTTGTTTATGCAATATTAAAACTAGGTTTTGAATCACCTGCTGCTACACTCATAGTTTCAAATTCTTTCACAAACTTATGAATTGTTGATACAGATGGAATAGGTCGATTATTAAATTTAACCGAGAATGAATCACGAACTGTGCGTAAACTAACGCCACTGTAAATGTTTTGATAATAAATACCCTCTCTTCATTAGAATATTCATTATTATTATTAATAGTAATTAGTTAAATATGTGGATTGATAACTCACAGAAAATAACATTTATTTTGGCATGAACAAATTTGATCATGGCTTTTTGTGAATAAAATGCAAAATGTTTATTACAGTTTTTAAGCTATTTCCATCTTAAACAAGCAACAAATTCAAATAAAGTATTATCAAAGCGCATTTTTTTCTCTTTCGACTGAATCAATTCAAGCGGCAAGCAGGAATTGGCATATACAGATTGCGGCAGGCAACTAGAACCATAGCAAAAGCAAGGGGACTTTACATGTGGCCGTAATTGTATTTAAAAAATTTAAAAGTCGTATATATACCTTGTTTTTATAATGATTCTAACGACCTACCGCTATAGTCAAAATTATACCCATTCGGAGGCACGTGACTTTTGTCTGTCACTGTTCATCTTTAGTAAAATAGATGAAATGGAAGAAATTCGAAAAAAAGGCATGTCGATTCATAAAATTAATTTTAAAATTTGACGTTTCTAATCTGTCAGATTATATTTTTCGTGTAAGTTATTGAGATCTTATATTATAAGAGCCGATGCCGCCGGCCGTCCAGACCGTAAGCACAAGTGGCGCCGGCACGCGCAGCATGAAGGGCCTGCATACTACTACCACACGCGCGCTTGCTATATCGGTTTCTATAAGCGCAGGCTTCTGTGAGCGCACATGCCGACCGTAAGCACGTGGCGCCGCCACACGCAGCCAGACGTAGGCTGGCTACGCGCGTTCTAGTAAGGGTAATAAAACCTAAAATTGTTGAGCCGAAAACTGGAAATTAAAAGAAACTATCGCACATGCGGTATAGCGAGCAGTCACAACAATTAATTTGATTATTATGCATTTTTTATGCACGAGTACGACAATATTAGTGATAGTAAATCAACAGTTTACCCTCCAACGCTGTTCGCCGTGCTTCTCTTGCGTTAAATGTCTCGGAGAGCACAATTTACCGAAAATATGAGCAAGAAAGTGAAGAATGCAAAAACGGAAGTCGACGAAGCAGTCTATCAGGGACACTATATATAAAATGTGTGTAGCTAAAGAATTTGTAACCATAGAAAACCTAAAAACGTTGGTTGAAGAATCTGGAAGAGATTTTTCACATTCAGTTTCTTCCCTAAATAGATTGTGCAAGGAAATAGGCTTCAAATGGCAATGTTCTATAACAGAATATGCATGCACAGAAATTGACTTAAAATTTGCTATATGCAACAGGTTTTTAATGTAGCAGCTGACATTTACTATATTTATATTTTACGAGATGTTATGTTTTCTTTAACCTGTAAAATCAGTTTGATTTCATATAAGAGAATAAACCCATAGCAACCTTGTTTTAGAAATTGGCAGATGTCATGATAACCTACAAAACGGAATGTCATTTATTACCCTAAAATTGCATTTTTAAGAATCGACATACGTAAAGTTACTAGATTATCACGTGACTCCGAATGGGTATAAATTTTGACACACATTGATTGTTGTTTTGTTAAACACAATTACGGCCACATGTAAGGTTCCCTTGCTTTTGCTATGGTTCTAACGGGTGTTTATAAACAGTCGTCATCCCAGTTGCTTTGAAAAACAAAATGTTATGTCTTTGATTAATTCGTGCAACACAATGAAACGTCATTGAGTACTGTCATAGCGCATTTTTTCTCAATTTTAATAGACATACGTTTCTGAAGTCAAAACCTACTGGGATGACGACTGTTTATGAACACCCGTTAGTTGCCTGCCGCAATCTGTATACGATTTCCCATGCTATCTCCCTATGTTCGCACTTTAAGTGAAACACTCGATATATTATACTCCACAATTAATTATTTTCATTACTATGGTTCTCTCTGTCCACTTTAATATTCAATCATTTCATCAATAAAGCGTGCCGAATTGTTTATTAACGACAGTAAAACAAAATATATACATGAAATGTCAAACGGGCAAATAGACTGTTACGTGAAATTCTTAAGTTAATAAGCTATTGCGGTTCTGATCATGGATCGTCTGATGGGCTTTTCAATCTTGCGCCACGATAGGCCTACTTTTGAAGTTGTTCAGTTTACAAGCACTGCTTCCGGCACGCAAGGGCGACCTTTGACCAGTGATTTTGAAGGATATAGATACAAACACAAGGTTCACCTAATGTGCCAACATAACCAAGACAGACTTTTTTGCTATCATCTCTTTCTCAAGCAAAAAAATGTGTATGTATTTATCTTTGTTTCAATTGCTTTACCAACATTGAAATTGTCAAGATGTTATAGTTGTGATAGAAATGTCAAACAGACACCAATGAGTCATGTATTTTTCAATTAATTTCCAAATAATGGGCACCCCGTATGTACTGCAGAAAGTTTCTACGCGAATAGATTGAAAATTTTACGACCTGACAGGAGAGGGCAACATTATAGCCACAATTATTCGTAGTGAGGTTATGTGAACTGTTATTCGTTATATGCAAAGTTTTAGAACTACGTTATTCTGTTAATTTGAGACTTGTGGAATTTTCTAGAGTAATGTGTGCATCGACTTTTCTAAAATGGAAAAAAATAGAACACCGTGCAGTGATCAAATACCTACCTGCACAAAAAGGACAAATTCATGAAGACATGGCAAACATTTTGGGAACATCTTGTCCTCCATACACAATGGTCAAAAAGAGGGCAGCCGAATTTAAACAGAGGAAGAAACGACATTGAAGATGATCCTCGCAGTGGAGGACCTGCTTCTGCTACCACTGAAGAAAACATCGATTTGATTCACGATACGGGCATGGCAGATCTGCGAATCAAGGTTCGAGAAATAGCAGAGGCTGTGGGCATATCCTATGAACGGGTTCAAAACATTTTAAGTAATGAGTTAGGAAAGTCGAAAGTTGTTGCGGGGTAGGCTTCCTGGCTTCTGATAATTGATTAGAAACGTGTTCGTTTTCAAACGTCGCTGCTCTGTTATGAAGCTGATCCTAATAATTGTATTCAAATATTTGTTATCTACCACCAATGAGACATAGATTCACTACTATCAGCCTAACTCAAAGCAGCAGTCAAAACAGTGGAAGCATAAGGGTTCACCACTTCCCACAAAAGCAATGGTGGTGCCGTCTTTTGGTAAAGTGATGGCTTTGGTTTTAGAGACGGGAAGGGAATATGGCTGGTGGATTCCTTTCTTAAGGATCAAACCATAACAGAACAATACTACTCTAACTTTTTACATCAACTTCGTGAAGAAATTCAAAGAAAGCAAACTGAAATGCTAACCAAACGTATCCTGCACCATCAAAATAAGGCTTTGGCGTAAACATCAACAGTTGCGATGGCTGAAATTTATCGGTACGGTTTTGAATTGGTACTTCATGTTTCCTATTCACTGAATGTAGCTCCATCAGACTTCCATCTATTTCTGAAGCTCAAAAACACCTAGGAGGGCAATGATTTTTGTCCACGGTAGAAGTTGTAGCAGCCATAACGGGGTATTTTAAAAACCAGGACAAAGCTTTATCAAACTAGGATCACAGCATAAAAGGGGATTATATTGAAAAATAAATAAATAAGTAAACTCCTGTGTTAGGCTGTGAAGTTTTCAATCTCGCTTGAATTTTTCAAGTTTTTCCGAGTTGGTTTTTATCAAGTTTTTCATTGAAAGCTTGTTTTGTCACACTAAAAAATTAAAGATAGTAATATGGCAATGCTTCAAATTAAAATATTTCCCAACGTTGCAATGAAATTAACACTTAAAGATATTAAATTAATGTTTATCATGAGTACCTATATTTTGTACATGATACATAATATCCCCTCAGGGGCTAGCACATTCTGTGTTAGTACGGGCTTTGCAACCCCGAGGTACCCAAGCAGATGACCCTCCGAAAAGGGGGTGGGCATGGGGCTAACTACCCCAGGGGATAAAACCCTTATCCCGTAAAAAACCACAGTTACGAAAACTGATGTACAGTCTCGGAACTCTAGACGGAACAAACGGAAACAAACTCTTGCGATGAAAAACGGATGTGACTATTGGATCGTGAAACGTACTAAGCCTGTACCGCCCTGGAGCCCTAACAAACCTCATAGAAGAACTAACTAAGTACAGGATTGATATAACAGCTTTACAAGAAATACGATGGCCCGGGACGGGCAAGGACGTTATGAAAATGAAAAGCCACACCCTATTCTATAGTGGATCAAACCAACAGAGACACGAATTTGGAACTGGATTCCTAGTAAACAATAGAATACTAGACAAAGTTATTGATTTTAAGCCAATCAACGATAGATTATGCAAACTAAAAATAAAGGGTAGGTTCTACAACATATCTTTAATATGCACCCACGCCCCAACGGAAGACAAAGATGACAATCTGAAGGATATGTTCTATAATCAACTAGAAAGTGCATCGCATCAAGATAGCCACCATGACATGAAAATAATTCTGGGCGACTTTAATGCCAAGGTGGGTAACCAAGGCGGCACAATAAACTCACCCACAGGAGCACATAGCCTGCATTTAGTATGCAACGACAATGGGATGCGACTAATAGACTTCATCAAACAGTATGAAAATAGGAGGAACCCTCTTTCGTCACAAAAGCATACATAAAGCGACGTGGAAATCCCCAGATGGAAGAACACTCAACCAAATAGACCACGTTCTAATAGACGGAAGACATGCTACGAGCCTCATGGACGTAAGGAGCCAAAGAGTGAAAGCAAAAATAAGACACAGAATATCCAGGATTTTAAATACACAAGGTGAAAAACGGAAAAGGTGGGACACCGACAAATTACGCTCAGAGGATTGCCACCACAAATACAAGACGGCGACTATCGACAAACTACAAATAAACAATGAGAACGTTAATCAGGAAGCAGACATAGAAACACATCGGGAAGCAGTCAAGAAAAAATAATTACTGAAGCGGCACAGGAAAGCATTGGTTGAAAAATACAAGCAGACGGAAGGAGTGGTTGGATGATGAATGTAGAGAAGCCATAACACGTCGGAAACAAGCAAGGGTAGAATCAATACAAACCAACACAAGAAGTAAATTAAACAAATATCGGGAAGAGAGAAATAAGGCCAAGAATATTCTTAGGCCAAAGAAAAGGGAGTTTATGAATCGAAGAGTGGAAGAAATCGAGGAATACCACAGCAGAAATCAAACAAGAAGTATGTATAAAATGACAAAGGAGATAACCAAAGGATTCCAGCCAAGAAATAATGTATGCAAAAGTAAAGAAGGGGACTTAATATGTAACGAACAAGAAGTATTAGAAAGATGGGCCGAATACTTCAATGACCTACTGAACGGCGACGACAATCAACAGGAAGCCGAAAACGAACCAATAGAAGACGGTGTGGATGATAACCAAGAAAACCAGGAAATAGAATTACCAGCCTACGCCGAAGTAGATGAGGCTATTCACCGCATGAAAAGAAATACATCACCAGGAATTGACGAAATACCAGCTGAGCTTCTACAATACGCGAGTAAAGAACTTATACAGTTGATATATGAATTATTCATCAAAATATGGCAAAAAGAAGAAACTCCTCATGAATGGAAATACGGGATCCTGTGTCCAATACATAAACAGGGTAATAAACTAGACTGCGGCAATTACAGGGGTATATATCTACTAAATGTGACATACAAAGTATTTACACATGTGATAAATGCAAGATTAACTCCCCTAGCAGAACAACTTATAGGGGAATATCAAGCAGGGTTCAGGAAAGAACGATCTACCACTGACCAAATCTTTACAGTAAGACAGATTCTTGAAAAATGCTGGGAATTTGATATCGACATCGCCCAGTTATACGTAGACTACAAAAAGGCCTACGATAGCATCTATCATAAACAAATTTGGGCAACACTACACCAACTAAGAATACCCAATAAATGCATTCGGCTAATTAAAGCGACCATGTCAGACATCAAGTGTAAATGCAAAATTGGAAACAAAATATCCAACGAATTTCAGGTTAAAAGGGGCTTGAAACAAAGTGATGTCCTCTCGCCGCTACTATTTAACCTGGTACTAGAACGAATAATTAGAGAGACACACTTAAACTTGGGAGCAACGATCTACACGAGAAGACACCAAGTAGTAGCCTTCGCCGATGATGTATGCATAATTGGGAGAAGAACAGAGGACATAGAAAAAATCTATAATTTAATGCAACCAATGAGCAAACAATGCGGCCTCGAAGTCAATGACCGAAAAACAAAATTTATGAGAATCCACCGTGGACAACAACAGCTACAACTCCAAGTAAACATAGGAGGAAACCACTTCCAAACAGTACACGAATTTAAATACCTCGGATCTATATTAACGAATGACAACAACATGCAGAGAGAGATTGAATGGCGAATTAATGCTGGTAACAGATGCCTATATGGTCTAATAAATATTATGAAATCGAAAGATGTAGGTATCTAGGAAATGCAAACTCAGACTGTAGAAATCGTTAATTAGACCGGTCGTGTGTTATGGATGTGAAAGTTGGACATTAACAAAAAGAAGCGAGGAACTACTTAATAGGTTCGAGCGAAAAGTGATGAGAATGATCTTTGGGCCGATTTTTGATAGAGAACTAAACCAATGGCGAACACGAATGAATTATGAAGTATTAAGGCTAAATTATGGACAGGACATGGTAGGATGGGTTAAAAGACAAAGAATTAGATGGCTGGGTCACGTATGGAGAATGCCCGAGACAAGAATTGCCAGAAGAGTTTTTATGAACGATCCTGACGGACGACGCCCCAGGGGTAGACCACGCAGTAGGTGGAAAGACAACCTAACAAATGATCTAAAACAACTCGGAGTGCGAAACTGGACTGTCCAAGCAAGTAACAGAGACAGATGGAAGGCTGTGGTAGAAGAAGCCAAGGTTCTGCAAGGACCCTAGAGCTGTGTGTGATACATAATATGTCAATATCATATAAATAAAGGAGAACGATCCAAACGTGTGTGTCCGTCACGACAATTGCAGACGCGATGGCCCCCATTTGCGTTTGCATTAATTTCGCCGTCGCCTCGATTTCGTGACGGGAGCAGAGCCCCGAAGGCCCTTTTGGAGAGGGGCGGAGCCCCGTGCGCCCCTTGGAGAGGGGCAGAGCCCCGAGGACCCCCGTGGAGAGAGACGGAGTCCCGTGGGCCCTTTGGAGAGGGGCGGAGCCCCGAGGGCCTTTTGGAGAGTGGCGGAGCCCCGAGGGCCCCCTTAAAGAGGGACGAAGCCCCGTGAGCCCGAGAGGCAAATTCCCGAAGGCCCCTTAAAGAGGGGCGGCGCCCCGAGGGCCCCCTTGGAGAGAGGCGAAGCCCCGATGGCCCCTTTGAGAGGGGCGGATCTCCGAGTGCCCCATCAGAGAGAGACTGAACCCCGTGAGCCCCCTTGGAGAGGGGCTGATCCCCGAGGGCCCCATTTTAAGCAATTATTTTCTCTTCAAATGATAACAGATCTCCTTTAGATGGTTAACATCAATTAAAACTTGCACGGGTGTTTATCTACAAATAACTCCCGTTTTATCAAAAAAACTGTTTTAAAACGGCGATACTGAAACTAACAATATTGGTTTTCAGTTGAAAACGTCTGTTACTGAAATATGACTACAAATACCTTTGTAAACTGCAGGAGTCGTCTGTACCCCATTCACTCCATTTGTTACACTGTGACAGGATTTTCATGTGCATTTTTTTAACGGTGTCAGTGACATTTAGTAACAAAATATTACTAAAGTCAAAATTATTGCTTGGTTAATAGTATTTTGTTTAACGAGTGACGAAAGTAGCATTTTCTGCAAACGAGAGAACAGTTTATCAAACGAGGCGTAGCCGAGTTTGATAATGTTCTCAAGTTGCAGAAAATGCTTTTCGACGAGTAAAACACTATACTTTTTCTATAACCATAGTTCACTACTACTGGACTAAAACACTACCGTCCGAGAGCAAGGCTACTTGATGAGACGTCCTGCTAATTTCGTGTTAATTTTTATAACTGTATTTTGCATTTATTACGTTATACAAAGTAAATTTACACTTTTTTGTGCTAAATCATGTTTTTTCATTGTGCTTTGTAAAATTAAATTACAATTGGATATGGCAGAATGCATTTAATATCTGAAATTGCAACCACTTACTAACGTTATGGGATATTCTATCACTGGTCCCGGAACTGGCGTTTTTGTTGGGGTAAAACGTGAAGAAAGTTGTTCATTTTTAAATGGTTATAGAAAAAATTTATTTTGCATTCGTACTTACTTTATTTTTGTGTATAAAATAACACAAGTGTACATCAATGATGATACAATATTTATGTTAATGCTTAGGCCGTGTTCAGTAACTGAGCTACTTTAGATAATTTATAAAATGTCAATGTCTTATTTTGACATTAGTAACTTTTTGTAACTAAATATGCGTACACTGCTAAAAATATTCAATAGGACATTGAAACGACTCTTAATAGCGGATTTTAAAACAACCAATCAGAAACAGGACCAAAATTGATCACACTGTCATTAATATAGGCACTGTACTGTGTACCTGTCAACACGATAGTTCGTGGTGTGTATTTTTGTGATATTTGTGTGGTCGAACTGATCTAGAAAATTGGCGAAACTGGCGAAATGTTTAGCAGTGGTTTTTCAAATTTGGCATCTCGAGGCACATACGATGACGTGTTGATCGTATGGCACTTTTTTGACGTGTTTTTTTTTAGACTATGTTAACAATTATTAGTGCGATGGCTCCTCTTGGTGCCTTTCAACCGTTAGGTGAAAGCAGTGAGCTTCCACCTCACCACGTGAACGTTCCTCTTGGTTTAGAGGACGGGTATTTCCCTATTCCTTCCTCCACAAAAGAATCCTCTGCTTTTTGTCATGCGAAATGTTGTGTTTTCTGAGATTGTGTAACAAGTGTGTAACAGAACGGAATGGCCCTACGTAATAGGCCTAAAAATGGTGGTAAATTGAATAGGATAGACCGCGCAATAGCGCGCGCAGCCCCGTTTATACATATAATAAAGCACAAAGCTGCTATTTAAATATCAAATTTATTTGAAATATTTTTTCGTTTATAAAAATAACAGCGATTGAGTACATATACCCTACTTACAAAGTAGGTATTAAATTTTACTAGCTCAGCCCACCACATAGGTGGCCATATTCTAATTAAAAAAAGTTTTGTATTTTTATAATTGAATAATATCAACTGAAGCATTAACAAAATTATATTAATACAATTAAAAAACAATACCATTATAAAAAACACTATACAGGGTGTCACAAAAAGAATGGGACACCGATTAGTCATAGATTCCTTACGTTATAATTAAACGATTAAAGCTAATAGTACAAAGTCCCTTCAGTAAGAAGTTATAGGGCCTTGAAGTTCAATTTTTTATTTCTTATTTTTTTGTTAATTTCCACAAATGTAGAGATATCGATCTGAATTTTGGTATACATGCTTACTATTATGTACTGCACTAATACATTTTTTGTTCATAAATTAGACTTGACTGTAAGAGACACTTTACCTATCTTTGAAAACTTTTTTTAACTCTAACTTCATTATCCGTAACATTTTTTGAAATTTTAGGTTATTATCTGAAAGAGAATAAGAAAACACAAAAATAATGTACTCTTTGTTCTTAAGCCTAAAAGCAACCGTTTACCTTAAAATGCCCATGAAAGGTTTTTGGTTGTTAGTAAGACTTGCAATTATCAAGTAGCCATGATCACAAATACAATGGTCATCTACTAAAAAACAATGATAAATCAATTAGTGACATAAGAATTTGTTCTTTTATGTTTAAGAAAATGCCGCTACATAACGAATTTTCAAATACTGAATGGTTCGTTATGTCACAGCATTTTCGTAAGCACAAAATACAAAACACTGATGTCATCAACGTCATTAATTGATTTCTTGTTGTTTTTAACTAGATTACAATCATTACCCATTGTTTTTGTGATTATGGCTACTTGATAATTGCACATCTTAAAGACAACTAAAAACCTTTGATAGGCATATTAAGGTAAACGGTGGCGCTTACGTTTATGAACTAAGAGTACATTATTTTTGTGTATTTTAATTCTATTTCAAATAATAACCTGAAATTTTAAAAAATTTTACAGACAACGAAGTTAGAGCTAAGAAAAGTTTTGAAAGATAGGTAAAAACCCCTTACAGTCAAGTCTAGTTTTTGAAATTTTTCCTATTAGTGCAGTTCATAATCGTAAGCACGTATACCAAAATTCAAATAGATATCTCTACATTTGTGGAAATTAACAAAAAAATCAAAAACAAAAATTAATCTTCAAGGGCCTATAACTTCTTACTGAAGGAACTTTGTACTAAGGTATATTAGGTTTAATCGATTTATTATGACGCAAGGAATCTATGACTAATCGGTGTCCCATTCTTTTTGAGACACCCTGTATTTAACAAAAATAAGAGGAAGAGCAAAAAATAGTAGTTTATTTATCTAGAACGAAAAGTGACATTTTAAAGGACGAGAAAGTTGTTTCAGGCCAAGGCGTCAGCCGAGGACGGAATTACATGCGAGGACCTTTAAAAACACTTTTCGTTCATGGTGAATACAACGGTTTATTTCATACTGCAAGTTTAAATAATTTTAAATAAAAAGTTGTAAATCATTTCAAATCTCATGTTAACAACTAACGTATAATTTTAAAGTACTTGAACTTTAATATTTTACTTTAAAGTACTAAGACTTTGATGTTCTATATTTTGTACCGTAAATAAGTTTTTTTGTATTCGCTCCCCAAACTGGTTACTTTGGAAACTGTCTAGGATCCTCAAAATGGACATTTAGAGGCCTTGTACTTAAAGTCGTCAGGGCAACATTTTAGCGGACTCAAACATTAGTTGCCATGACGACTTTAAGTACAAGGCCTCTAAATGGCCATTTTGAGGATCCTAGACAGTTTCCAAAGTAACCAGTTTGGGGAGCGAAAAATATATTTTCGCGCGGTCTCCTAATATAATGCCGCGTTAATGGTAATTGAAACTTCATATTATAATGTTTGGAGAGCTAATACAAAAAAACGTTGTATGCAACACGTCCTCAAATGGCTTTAGAGGACTCATCTTCATATTACGGACTCGGCTGCGCTTCGCTCCGCCTCGTCCGGAAACATTACGACTCGTCCCCTAAAGCCTTGCTTTGAGGACTAGTTACATAAACCACTATTAAAGTACTTGAACTTTAATATTTTACTTTTAAAGTACTTTATCTACTATATAGCAACATGATATTGTACATTTTCGTCATAGAAACAACATATGAAAAGCTACTCATAACTCCCAAGGGACTTGTCAAATTATTTCTCCCTCAAACTCATGGTAACAATGCAACTACAATTAACGTCTTAGCAACCATACAATGAGGCAATCCTTGATGTTACTTACATATTCTAATTTTAAATGTCATTATGACATTTTGAAATTTCATACTATTTTTACGAATATGCTAGTAGATAAAATATTGTATGCACCACGGGAGATATTCATGTTCTTTACCTTCGGTTGACTTACAGACCTCGGGCCAGAGGCCCTCGGTCTGTAACACATGTCAACCTCAGGGAAAAAACATATTCATATCTCCCTTAATGCATAAATATCTATTAATGTTCCATTTTTGTACCGTAAATAATCCGAAAAATTTCATTTTTGACATCAGTATGAAATAAAGGAAATTAAGAGTTTTTTTAAATTCTCTTTGGAACATTTACAATTTTTTGGCATACTTTGTATGCAATGTGCTATCAACATTTGGGAAAAACTCAAAATTAATATTTTATTAATGGACTTAGTTTTATTTAAACAAAATTATGAAAAGAAATGCTTTTTATAGTGACACAATCCTGAAAGGTTACCAAAAATGCCATGACTGTCCTTTTGGAAACATTTTAAAAATTGCACCAATATATGCAAATGGTTCAGTTCATTTGTTGAGCAATATATATTTGCAAACCCACATGGTGGCAGCTTCTATTTAAAAAAAATCAAAATCGGCTTGGTGGAAGTCTCAAAATAGGTGCCGAAAGAAAACTTTTCACGTACCAAATATATAGATATGTATACTATCAAAAAAATATAGCAACTGGCGCGGAACCCTAGAATTTCAGCGTAGGTCAGTTCGTATATACCTACTCCCCCCCCCCCCCCCCCCGTACACAATTCGGTTGGTCTTGTGAGTTAGGGTCAAAGGGCATTGATTCACTTAACCTGCGTATCAACACTATTTAAAATGGAAAACTCCACCTTCAATGCTGCACGAAGATAACTTTTTCTGAAGTTCTGTGCCGGTTGCTATAGAAAACATGTATGTACGTACCAGCGCCTTCATAGTAAACTAAGCGGTGAAAATATCAAGATACCCTAATTTTCGAAAATTTTGGTTGTGCCTTGTTTTCTTCTAATTATTGTTTCAGTATCGCAGATTTTTTTTTCTGATCAAGTAAGACCCATATGCTCATCCCATTCCTCAATCTGGTTCGATTTATTGCTTTATGAACTTCGTTTAAAGGTGCCATCTTAACTTGTCACCATAAATAAAGATATGAATGTGTATGAAGAAGTTACAAGATTAGAAAATGTGTAAGTTTTAGTAGATCTTTATGTTGAAAGTTCTCACTCGAACGATTGTTTCTGTCAAGAATAAGAAAGTATAAAAGAGTTCTATGTCGACCTCAAAAATTTAATTTTCTAAGGAAAAAGTCAGTTTTGTTATTTTTAACCAAACTCCGTAGTTAAAGCTTTTCTTCAGTTTTGTAACAACTTTGTTAAATCAAATTTTTCATAAAAGTTCAAAATAAGAGTCAGTACTTTGCTTAAGGTCAATTTTACATTTTAAAATTTTTGGAATGTTTTGTATACTTAATCAAATTTTAATCACTGTGACTTCCTAAGACAAGAGTAAACTTTTTATCAAGAATGACTTTTTCCCGAAGAATAAAAAATTCGATAGTTTACAAGAGTGTAGTACCTACCCCATCGGGAGACGCACTACATCTTGGTGTGCTATTTGCCGCATTTTCTAATAAATTTGCTTGTAGTTTTGGACAAATAAGTGGATCAATTCCCAATTTCTGCTTTTTAGTAACTGGTTGTGGAACTAGATAAGCAACAGTACATATGAAATGAATATATAAAATGAAATTATGTTCTTTTTTTTGTTAAATTGGAATAATAAAATCCATTAAGTAGCACTGACTATTTTTTAAATAAGTACATTCTAACAATGTTATATAATAATTTACCCAGATAATAAGTAGTCGCAGTAGTTGCAGAAAGTGTTTCACACTTTCGTGTTTTAATTGTTGGTTGTGCATGTCAATTTGACTTTATACATAGCTTCAAATTTGATACACATAAGTGGTTAATTTTTCTTTTCAAAATGTTGACGACAGAACAGAAAACTCAAATTGTTAAATGGTTTTACGGAGGTCATTCCACAATTGAAATCGCGAATAATTTGTTTGTTTTGGCATACGATGTGACAGTAAGCACCAGTTCGGTCTTCAATGTTAAACATTTGTTTGAGGAAACTGGTTCTGTAAATACATCATGTAAGTGCTCAAAGGAATGGAGGCCTCAAAATAAAGAAGCCGAAATGCGGGAAATTATGGTTCAATATGATAACAGAAAATGATACTTTATCAATAAGAACCCTTGCAAAAAAATCAGAAATTAATGCCGGAAAATCAGAAGTGCATAGACTACTTAAAATGAATGGTTTCAAGTCTTTCAAAGTTAAAACGACACAAGAGGTTTTCACAGCTGACCATGGTCGTCGAATGGAATTTTGTGAAGATGTGATGAATAGAGTAAACAATAATTATGAATTTCTTAGAAATATTCTGTTTAGTGACGAATCGACTTTCCTGTTACATGGTCGTCATAATCCTTCGGTTGTGAGATACTGGTCCCAAGAAAACAATCACCAATGAATAACTTTAAGAACTCAGTACCCCCAAAAACTTAACGTTTGGGCCAGTATTCTGGGGAACACTATTATAGGATCATTTTTTATTGACGGGAACCTCAATGGCCAAAAGTATTTGGAACTGCTTGACAAGCAAGTGATACGAGCAGTTCAAGGCTTACAAAACATTGATATGGCCCACATCTGGTATCAACACGACAGATGTCCTGCTCACAATGCGGCTAAGGAATATTTAAATCAATATTTCCTCGTCGCATTATTAACACCACAAGAGACATAAAATGGCCATCAAAATCTCCTGATTTGTCCCTAAATATTTTTTTTTCTTTGGGGCCACATAAAGCAAACAATTTATACCCATCATCATCAAAGAGATAACGTGGATGAGCTCAGAATAAAAATTCTTGAAGCCTCTCAATATATCACTCTTGCGATGTTAAAAGAAATTAGACAAGAATTTTATGATCGTCTGGGATATTGTCTGGCTCAACAAGATGTTTTTGAACATTTAATAAAATGAACTTAGCTATTTGTTATTCGTTAGGTTAATATTGTGTTTGTTAGAATTTAAGTATAATTTGTAATATTAAAATATCGTGTAACTATTTTTGACTTTGATTCCGTATTTTATTACAAAATCAGTAAAAACTAGAAATTACTAATTATTTTCCGTTGCTTAGTGAATTAAAATATTTGGTTCCGCTATGCAAAAAATGAGAGTAGTAACTAAGCGCCAAGTAATGCATTAAAATGCCCGTATTCAAAATTTCTGGGGACAACGTGTATATCCCTCGCAGACCTCAGTGGAATATAAACTGCACCCACTATAAGATAAGTTGACTGACAGGAAATTTTTACAAACAAGTGTTTAACATTAGTGTTAGTAACATAAATACGGTTATTGCAGAGATGTTTCCGAGCAGCTATCAAAACACCACTGCCTCTACTAAAAACACTAGTTTCACTATTCCGATCCTTCCTGAACGCAGTGTAGTTCGAGAGTCCCATTTCATTATCAGAAATATCACTCTGCAACCATGTCTCAGTAAAAATTATTAAATCATAATCACTATTGGTAGTTACTGCAATTTGTAATTGTTATAGTTTGGTACGAAGGCCACGAGTATTTTGATATTATCTGTTCATTTGACATCTGCGCTGTCACTTGTCAAAATTTAAAAAAATCATTGGGTGTACGTGAAGAAAAAACTTGCCTTCAGACTGTACAGCTAAATTAGTTACTAGTGTCAAGAGAAACACTCATTGAGGTTAGGTAAGATATCTGTGAGGTTTACAATAATTGCATTATGAAATGGTTTCTTTTTAATTATCAGAAATATCTACTTAAAGGAAAATGAATTATTGATAAAAATCAGATTAATGTAATTAACGTAAGTTTTTAAACTTATCTATTTAAAAATAGAATTTAATATTCTAATATAAATGCATTTGTTAAAAGATGTGTCCCAAAATTAATTGGAACTTACGCCTTTTATGTTTTGCTGTAAAACCAGTTTAGTTTTTGCGGGAGATGTTTGTTGTTAAGAGACGAGGGTAAGAGGGCCAGGCCAAGCCGTCTTGTTACGAATAATTGTAGCCTATATTCATCCCTTCGTCAATGAATACACGTTAGTGGTTAAACGTATATTAAATTCTACTACATATCACAGAGCTATTTATACAATAAATGTATGCCATATTTACGCCCTACTATTAATAATTACAATCATATGTGTGTAACCTAACGTAATATTAAACGCTAAATTTGTTATTTTGACCCACTAGTTTACAAAACTGCTGCGCTGTGCCTTTGACATGCGGTAATACACAATTAAAAACTGCAACGTCTGTTTTGAAATCTAAGGAACTGGCGCTTGTTGCGTGCGTAGTTTACACTTAGTTGTTATCGCGGCACAGAAACATGACCCATATTTTATCTGGCGTAATTTATGCAGTTCCTTTGTAGGCTAAATGCGTGCACTTCCGTTTTCACTCTATTTTACTGTATTCCCTAAATTCATGTTCAAAAAATAGTTTGTAAACAAACAATATGTTAAGTCATTTTGCTATTTCAGATGCTTAATTGCATTTCACGCCGTTAGTTAGGTCATTTTGGTATTTTGAATAGCCGCCTAAGCTTAGAGCAGCGCGCCCGTATGCTAAGCCCTTTTAGCTCTTTATTTGGCTCCATCGCCTAATTCCAGAATCACGATTTCGCACATAGTTAGCCCAAAAAGCAGTATTTGTCGTCGGTTGGAGCTCTCCTCTGATGGCGTTTTTCTGAATTCTGAATAGCACGCTGTGGCGGCGTGATACCAGCGTGGCCCGCATTGGTTTGTTTCATTTAGCACGCGGTGGCGGCGTGATACCAGCGTGGCCCGCATTGGTTGGTTTCATTTCATCGCCTTGCGATTCGCTGTGGTTTAGTCACGTGGGGGACGCGGCGAAGGTGACCTTTTGCCGACGCTTCCCTCGGTGAGTCTTCGAGAGCCCGTGGCAGAGAGCGCTTGTGTGTGGTGGTGGTGATTCGAAATTTGTCGAGTGATCTTCGGCGTAACGTGGGTGTTTTGGAGCCCAGTTCCTGCTACTATTAGTGAGGGGTCGTGCCCCCTTCATCTCGACCTACGAGGATTTGGTTCAGCAGAACGAGTGAGGCCCCCATCATTTTCGTCGTCCCGTTGAACGCGTCTTGACGCGTCTCCCGTCGCCATTGAGGCGGTTATGCATTCACCCCCTTTCGCCGTTGTAACACCGAAGGTACCTACCACCTACGATTGCAGCTCGTCGCAACCCAGCTGTACCAGGCTCCCTCGCCGCCCACGCATTAAGGTATGTGCCTTTAACCTGATTACCGCTGTGAACGCGAGTGTTACTCATTACTATTCATTACTACGCTAGTGTATTCATTCAGACTGCAGACAGTTCAGGCCGTGAAGGCTAATGTAAATCGTCGCTGCCCTTGCATAAGGCAATGTGTATCTTTGTACCTATTATTGCTGTTCACTAATGTTCAACATCTGTCGTTAAGCTTAGAGCGCGCGTGCCAGCTGGTGCCCTTAATTATAGAGTAAGGTTAGATACAGGGCGACGCATTCTGCTACCCCATTGTAACTCGAAGTGAAATATATGATTGGTTAGTTAAGGGAACTATTGTTTGTTTCGGTTTGTGCATGTTCTGTTACAGATAGACGCCCCTTTATTGTACGAATTATTGTACGACGGAACGAGGAAGCTGTGAGCGTGCAGGTGAGTGGGACAGCTGCGTAGTCGTGGTCGGATGGACACCTAATCACAATCCTTGCTTAAGGCAATCCCGAAGTTGTTGTTTGACCTTGCAACTCTTGAATAATCTTATTGGCGGAGTATTTTTGCATGCTTCGCTCCCGTCTAACCGTCCAGGCCCGGTTAGCCGGGTTAAGACAGGCTTGGTGGCGCCCTCATAATTTCGACATACCCTATATATATTATGCCACAACGCGCTTGCCCAGAACGTATCGTGTGACTCACGCCCGACTCCCTGAGCGTTCCAGCCGTGGCCTATTAGCCTATTTCGAACCGATCTCAGGGCAAGTGTGTCATGTTTTCAGGACTGATTCCGTGGTGCGATGCTCACCTTGGGTGGGTGTCGTAAAGTCCTTTTCATACCGTAACAAATATAACAAAAAATCCTTTATTCAGAATCAGATATTAGTAAATCTGAATTATCCGATTCTTCTGTTAAGGAAATAACAAGAGGTGGAACACTCTGAACAGTCAAATCTCCTATAAATTTTTTCTAGTCCTGTAAAATTAATTTGTCACAGTGAACAACACTGTTATTCCACATTTCAGCTGTGAATTTGGATAAACCTTCCTTCCACACACTTTTGGTTCACGTATATCGTTTTAGATCTGATACTGTTTCTGTTTTTAACATATTCTTATTGGAATAATTTTTAGAAAATCCCCATACCAGTTCTATGGCTGTATCTGTCTCCAGGGCAATTAATGACTAAATTAATTCTACCTAAACGGAGAGCGTAAGAGTCAATAATACCCACGCAAAGTAGAAGTTCGTATAGGGACTTACCTTGAGGGACATAAAGGAGGGCTCACATGTGGGGTGACACGTCGATTGATCCGTGACTCCAGGAGCACAAAACGATATAGGATGTAGGATTAAGGCCTCAGTCACGGACAGTGGCAATATCGTCCATATAGATATCTCTTCGAATGACAGAAGATGCTTGGGGAAATCGGTGTTGCTCGTCATCAGCTAATTGCATAAGTGTTCTAATTGCGAGAAACGGCGATGAAGTAACTCCATATGCGACCCTATTCAAGACATATTCTTTTACAGGCTGATCTATGGAAGAGCGCCATAGAATACGTTGGAAATCACAGTCTGTAGTCGAGACGATTATTTGGCGAAACATGTACTTAATGTCGCTAGTTATTACTACCTTATGAGAGCGAAAGTTTAATAACACGGAGACTATGTCTTGCTGTAACTTTGGCCCAGAATACAATGTGTCATTTAGCGATAAGCCATTTGAAGCTCTCGAACTGCATCAAAAACTACACGAAATTTTGAATTCGTCACACAATGATGTGGAATGTAATAACATTTATCGGGACGAGGATCCGCCGATGCGAGGACCATATGCCCTGTATTAAGGTATTCGTCCATAAAGTTGACGAATTCCCTTCTCAAAGAAGGATTGTGCATAAGGCGATTTTCGAGCAATTGCAGCTTCCTTAAGGCAATATCGCGCGAATTGGGAAATTCTGGATTTTGCACCTTGAACGGCAACGAAACGACATATCGACCAGTACTATCACGGGATACCGTAGATGAATATAACGACTCGCAAATGGCATCCGCGGCATCGACTGTAGATATCTGCGGGGGTTCTTCTGTTCGCCAAAACGCTTTCAATGTGTCATCGAGGGTTGGAATTTCGACCGATGTCAGATAAGCTTTAGCAACTGTGTTCGATACGGAACCAACGTATCCATTAACAACCCAACCGAAGACCGTGTTAAGAGCTGTGGGTTCATTTTGGGACGTGCTCAAAATTGCGCCAGGTTTAATCACGTGTGCATATATATCGGCACCTAACAATAAGTCTACTATTACTAAGCCAGAAATATGATTCGATTTAGAAGGGTCGATGGAACGGGCCGGTATATTTCCGGCGATTTGAGGGATTACATGGGCCTTTATGCTAAATACAGGCACCGGCTTATTGCTGTAACAAGGACGAAGACAACATGTTGCAAAACCTGCAGAAAGCAAGGCCTTTTCAGAGGTTTCTGAACCAATACCATTAATAACGGTTTTAAATGGTGTAAGTGTTAATCTCAAGCGCCTTAAACCTTTTTGCGTGATAAAGCTACCCTGTGAACAATTATCAATAAGACCGCGCAACTTCTCAAAATTACCGAGAGCGTCTTAAATTTCGACAATAGCCGTAGAAAGTAAGACTTTTTCGCACGACAATATGCTCGCACAAGCGGTTAAGCTCGTTTCCACCTCAGAATGTTGAACAGGTACACCGACCTCCGAATTTGTCGAACTTTGGGATCTTGCCGGAAAATGGAGCATCGTGTGGTGTTTATCGCGACAGTTTCTACAAACTGACTTGGATGGACAAGAATTACTCATATGGTTAGAACGCAAACAATTCAAACAAAGACGATGCGATTTAACCATTTCAAATTGCTCGTGCGGCGTCTTTGACGCAAACACAGGGCACGCATAAACGGTATGTGCCAGCTGACAAATTAGACATTTCCAAGTGTTTTCGCTACCTGAAGTAAGTTTATTATGCGAGGATTTATTTACTAAGAACGCCGATTTAGTAGACGGCTTTGCAAACAAGTGTTTGAACACTTTGTTGGCTGAGTTATCAACACTTTCCAAGACGCGACATTGACGTTCAATAAAATCTTCTAATTGTTTTAGCGTTGGAATGTCCGATGCCTTGGACCTAATCTCCGATTCAAATAATTTTCGCGTATCTGTGTCAAGCTTATCTAAAAGTATGCTAAACCACATAAAGTCCTCTAATGAATTAGCAATATTTAGATCGTTAAGGGCCAAACGATTCTCTTTAACGTGGTCAAAGAGTTATCGCATATGTTTCGCGGATTCTGTTTTCAATTTTGCGAAATTATTAATTGATGCCCAATAGTGATTAGCCAATCTACGCTTATTATCGTAGCGATCGACGAGGGTATCGTATGCCATTTTATAATTATCTCCTGACAAAGGTAACGACTTAATCAGATTTAATGGCTCGTTTTGTTAACAACTCAAAAGGTATTGCAGTTTTTGAATGTCAGACAAATCAGATCTAGTATGTATTGCACTTCTAAATAATTCGATAAAACCCGTCCATTGACTATACTCGCCGGAATAAATTGGGAGTTCCAGCTTCGGCAAACGGATGTTATTACAATGATTGAAGCTACGATTCGAAGAATTGTCATTATGATTGCTAAAACTCGGGGAGGAATCATTATCAGGAAACAAAGAAAAATAAATGGCTTCAATACTATTAAAGGCATCATCAAATTGTTTCCTAATGGCCTCTTCGGATGCTAGGTCCGGATTAGCTTGAGTGGATATATTTTGAATAATTGCGCGATGCAAGGGTTGAAATTTATCATAAATCGACTTTGCCCTGTCAAGTCGCCTTTTGAATAACGGACGTAACGCGGTTTCTTCCTGCGATAAAGAAGCTAGGTCACGGATTTCAAATAATTGATTAATTAAAGTACTGCGGAGTGCCAAGTTCATTTTAAGCTGATTCGCCATGATTTATTGGTATGCGGCGGCGGAAGTCTGCGACAAAGGGCTATATCCAAAATCCAAAACTTTGGGGACCGACAGCCGCCTGCAGTACCACAGCAATAAAAGCAAAAGCAATAAAACCCAACCGTTCTACGATAGTCACTTGTTGACCATATGCCCGGCGCAACCAAACTAGGAAATTCCGAGAACGAGCGACAATGGATGCAAAGATGCGGACCAAATTAGGCATAAAATTAACATGTGGGACGGCGAAACGTAACGACATACGCAATATACACTAGAAAGTTACATCAATAATAACTCGTAAATAGCTGTATCTGCGCTGGAGCTTTAAATTTGGAAAATAAACGATATCAAAATTTGGAAAGTTCGACAAATTTGACGCGTTTCTACTACACAACAAAAAACGGATAATCTCAATTAATTAGATCCGACTCGAAGGACCAGAAATGTATCTGTTTGAACGTACAAATTGGCATTAATTTATGCTAGGTGACTTGGGGTAAGTGCGTTTTTGGGGTAAATGCGTTTATGCGTGGCCATTCCTTTAAAACTAATCTTCATCACATTCTGGCAACGTAGCATTGTTCTCTGTACTTGGTTTTACGCGAGCTGCGCAGCGGAGACCGATCCAAGGTCGTACATGGATTTTAGACAACCATTACTAATTTGCTTTCCGTCGCGGCATGTATTGTAATTTGCACGAACGGACTGAATCGCTGAATAAAGTATGTTCTTGTAACCGATGCAATATTTTACCAGTTATTTTACTTTTTCCCTAAAATATTCATAGGAGCGCATTTACCCCGTGATAATTTGCCGTTCGGCGTAAATGCGCCTCTGCCGCGTGGGGTAGATGCATCCACAGGGACGCATTTACCCCATACTACATTTTTATTGCTTTCTTTTCAGAAAATGCCCAGGAAGTACGTTAGAAAGACTAATCGGAAGAATTATACCCCAGAGAAGCTTCAAGAAGCGCTAGATAGGATTAAAAGGTGTTACGGTATGAAAAGGACTTTATGACACCCACCCAAGGTGAGCATCGCACCACGGAATCAGTCCTGAAAACATGACACACTTGCCCTGAGATCGGTTCGAAATAGGCTAATAGGCCACGGCTGGAACGCTCAGGGAGTCGGGCGTGAGTCACACGATACGTTCTGGGCAAGCGCGTTGTGGCATAATATATACAGGGTATGTCGAAATTATGAGGGCGCCACCAAGCCTGTCTTAACCCGGCTAACCGGGCCTGGACGGTTAGACGGGAGCGAAGCATGCAAAAATACTCCGCCAATAAGATTATTCAAGAGTTGCAAGGTCAAACAACAACTTCGGGATTGCCTTAAGCAAGGATTGTGATTAGGTGTCCATCCGACCACGACTACGCAGCTGTCCCACTCACCTGCACGCTCACAGCTTCCTCGTTCCGTCGTACAATAATTCGTACAATAAAGGGGCGTCTATCTGTAACAGAACATGCACAAACCGAAACAAACAATAGTTCCCTTAACTAACCAATCATATATTTCACTTCGAGTTACAATGGGGTAGCAGAATGCGTCGCCCTGTATCTAACCTTACTCTATAATTAAGGGCACCAGCTGGCACGCGCGCTCTAAGCTTAACGACAGATGTTGAACATTAGTGAACAGCAATAATAGGTACAAAGATACACATTGCCTTATGCAAGGGCAGCGACGATTTACATTAGCCTTCACGGCCTGAACTGTCTGCAGTCTGAATGAATACACTAGCGTAGTAATGAATAGTAATGAGTAACACTCGCGTTCACAGCGGTAATCAGGTTAAAGGCACATACCTTAATGCGTGGGCGGCGAGGGAGCCTGGTACAGCTGAGTTGCGACGAGCTGCAATCGTAGGTGGTAGGTACCTTCGGTGTTACAACGGCGAAAGGGGGTGAATGCATAACCGCCCCAATGGCGACGGGAGACGCGTCAAGACGCGTACAACGGGACGACGAAAATGATGGGGGCCTCACTCGTTCTGCTGAACCAAATCCTCGTAGGTCGAGATGAAGGGGGCACGACCCCTCACTAATAGTAGCAGGAACTGGGCTCCAAAACACCCACGTTACGCCGAAGATCACTCGACAAATTTCGAATCACCACCACCAAACACAAGCGCTCTCTGCAATGGGCTCCGGACGACTGCCACTTAAGGCGAAACAGTATATCACAAAGTCGCTGAAACAGCACTCGACGGGAAAAAGGCTGACGCCCCCGCCAAGGGCGGAAGCGCCGCACGAAAGCACAACCTCTGCGACCTCTTGTCCGTTCGACGGCTCTCGGCTGAATGCCCGAGGGAAGCGTTGGCAAAAGGTCACCTTGGCCGCGTCCCCCACGTGACTAAACCACAGCGAATCGCAAGGCGATGAAATGAAACCAACCAATGCGGGCCACGCTGGTATCACGCCGCCACAGCGTGCTATTCAAAATTCAGAAAAACGCCATCAGAGGAGAGCTCCAACCGACGACAAATACTGCTTTTTAGGCTAACTATGTGCGAAATCGTGATTCTGGAATTAGGCGATGGAGCCAAATAAAGAGCTAAAAGGGCTTAGCATACGGGCGCGCTGCTCTAAGCTTAGGCGGCTATTCAAAATACCAAAATGACCTAACTAACGGCGTGAAATGCAATTAAGCATCTGAAATAGCAAAATGACTTAACAAAGGGGAAATATGAACCTAAAAGCATGTAGTCGATTATATAATATACCCGCAACGACTTTAAGAGACCACTTAAAAGGACGCCGTGGTCGTTTAGGATGCGCCAAGGGTGGCGGTGGAAAAGGTACCGCTCTTCCAATTGAAGAAGAAATGAAACTGGCTTCCTGCCTACGAACAATGTCAAGATGGGGCTTTGGATTGAGTCGTCAGGAAGTTTTCGATGTTGTGCAGGAATACGTAAGAATAAACAATGTTAAAACTCCCTTCAAAAACCAACGCCCTGGCGAGGATTGGTGGTTAGCTTTTAAAAGAAGGCATAATCTTTCCATTAGAAAACCGGAGCCTCTGGAACATGCCCGCCGATTGCAAGGTGCCAATCCTTTTGTTGTGAATCACTTTTTCGAGCTGCTTGAAAATGAAATTAATACTCTCGGTATTGCAAACAGGCCCGATTTGATATACAACTGTGATGAGACATCACTTTGCCATGACCCAAGCAAAACCAAAGTGATCACAGGGGTTGGAAACACGTGCCATCGTGTAACAACGGGCAGTGGAAGAGAAAACACGAGTGTTTTAGCTTGTGTTAATGCAGCAGGACAAAAACTCGCTCTCTTGATAATTTTTAGAGCTAAAAATCTTTGGAATTCGTGGATTCCCAGCCAAGATGAATATCCCAACACCAGCTACGCGTCATCTCCAAGAGGGTGGATGACATCGGACATTTTTGCAAACTGGTTTAAGACACGTTTTTTGGTCGAAATAGGTGCCGATCGACCAGTTATATTAATTTATGATGGTCACACTAGTCATATTTCTGCGAACCTGGTAGAGTGTGCCGTACAAAACCAAATATCTATTATAAAGTTGCCATCGCACACATCGCACTTACTCCAACCACTCGGTGTAGCTTGCTTCAGAGGACTAAAAGTAAAGTGGGACAGTTTACTTTCTGTGTGGCAAAGAGACAACGTAGGCATTCGTCCGTCTAAGTCGCAGTTTTCAAAACTCCTCGGAAAAAGCTGGCAAGCACTAACGGAAGCCAATATTAAGAGTGGGTTTGCCGCTACGGGAATTTTTGATCCTTCACTAGATAGCGTTATTAAAGTCAACAGGAATGTCATAAAGGAATCATGTTATGATCCAGAGGCGCTACAGAGGTATAAGGAATATCAAAGCAATCTACTGAATCCACGCAGTTCTGTAAACCTAACTCCTGAAGAAGCAACTCTAGAAGCAGTAATCCATGAAGAACCAAGCCTTGAGGAAGCTTCTAACCTTCCAGTAGTAGATGCTATGCCTACAGTGTCCCTCGAGAATACAGCAGCTACTTCCCAGGATTCTACGAGCAGAAATGTCTCATTTCAAAGTTTATTGCTAAAACAGGTTGGTAGAAAACCATCAAAGGAGAGTCTAAAACCGAGAAAAAAAATTGGGACAACAGCTGAGGTTCTGACTAGTTCTGCCATTCGACCATCTACAAGTTCGACTGATACTATGGCACCAAAAATACAGGAACCAACAAGCACTAGTCATGTTCTTCAAGATTCAGACGAAACCTCAGAAGATCTGCCTGAGTTTACAATATCCCATGAAATAAAGAAAAGACGAATCTTTAAGCCCAAGAAAAATTTGGACGACAACGATTCAGATATTTCATTGCACGATAGTACCAGTAGCAATATGGATGAATTGAGTGATGACGAAAATGATGACTTCGACAATATTTGTGCAAATGACTTCTGCCTATTAAAGTTTAACACAAAAAAGCAGATGAAATATTACGTTGGTAAAGTCTTAAACTTAGTAGACAATGAATATGAGGTGAAGTTCTTAAGGTGTAAAAACATGAGAATGGGGCAATTCAGATGGCCAGATGTAGAGGAGGTGTGTCTAGTTACCAGATCTAATATTGATCGCAAGCTACCATGCCCTGTTGAAAGAGGAGGAATATTTACATTCCACGTTGATTTTCAACACTATTATATTTCATAGATTTTCGTTCTTTGTTCTTGTCTGTTTAGGTACCTGTGTAAGTACCTACCTAAGTACCTGTTTAGGTACCTGAATCCTAAATTTAAGTTAAAACTTGTTTTTGCAGATAAATAATATGTTTTGTTCTATTTTTGTATAATTTTCCTAAATAAAGGCTTATCAGCATATTGATTGGATTTGTTTTAACAATTTTTTTAACACCTTAAGAAAACATTTGACAAAATTTATCTGTGCCAGGAGGGAATATACTTAATGTAATTCTACGCACTTGCCCCATTTACTAAATATATGCAACTTTGCGGGAAATAGCATACCAGTACGCTTTTACCCCAAGTATATGGGGTAAATGCAATCCTTGGCAAGAAAAAAAAACTTATTGGAATTTTCTTCAAAGACAGGCTATCCAGTTTTAGTAATTGACATTAATTAGCCATTAGTTACAGTTTATTACTATGTGCTACAAATGTTTTCATATTCTTTTTCTTTAAAGTTATGACATCTTAAAGTAAAATTTTATTAATTTGGGTTCGCATTTCCCCAACTCATCCTATCCAAGTAGCCCAAAAGTGTGGGAAACAATTAGCACCAAGCACAGTCGTGGTCGATTTTGAACAAGGTATACATCAAAGTGTGACAGAGAGTTGGACCAACATCACCCTAATTGGATGTAGGTTTCATCTGGGTCAATTATGGTACGGTTTATTTTTAATTAATATGCATTTTAAATAACAACAACTTAACAATTCTAGGTGGAGGAAAATACAAAAACTCGGTCTGGCAAGCTTCTATAAAGACAAGGACCCGGAGGTGGGAAAATTCTTAAGGTACTGCTTCGGTTTGCAATTTCTCGGTCCTAAAGATGTTGGGGATTGTTTTGCCATTGACTTCAGTGCAATTCAACCTGCGAATTCTAAATTAACAGAATTTACCGACTATTTGGTGGACAACTACCTACATATCCGAATCTTCTACATTTCCACCATATATATGGGCTGAAAATTCAAGCAGCTTAAAAAGGACCACAGATGCTTGCGAGAGTTTTCATTCGCGTTTTAATTCAGATTTTTACCATTTGCATCCTCACATTTTTAAGTTTATCACAGTTTTGGTGGATTTTCAAAGTGATACTTACATAAAAATAAGAAGTGTGCAGCAAAATGAAAAAAATATATATGCTTCGCAAACTTTAGACAATAAAAAGCTTTTGGATTGTCAAACATCTCGACTAAAAAATGCCGATATAACTAATTTTGATTTTGTTACAATAGTTTGAAATCATTTTAAAATGTAATGTTTTAAAAGTACCTAATGCTGTAAACTGTAAATAGCTGATTTTTTAAATATTTGTATGCATGTATGTACCTATTAAAGCAAATGGTTGTAAATGTTTTTGCATTTCATGAGTTTTTTTACAATAATTTACTAATAATTGATTGTATATTTCTAATATTACTCTAAAATAAATTTTAACCTACTCAAGTGTTTCTTCTTCTTCTTCAAGTGCATATCCTCTGAGGATGTTGGCTATTACGCTGGCCCATGTAATCTTATTCACTGCTGTTCTGAACAGTGTTGTAGTAGTCAGTCCGGACCACTGTCTGAGATTACGCAGCCATGATATACGGCGTCGTCCGGGACCTCTTCGACCTTCTATCTTACCCTGTAGAATTAGTTGGAGTAAGCAGTACTTCTCACTCCTTATAACATGCCCAAAATATTCCATCTTCCTTCGTTTAACTGTTGTTAGAACTTCTTTGCTCTTATCAAGACGCAGTAATACGGTGTTGTTTGATGTGTGATGTGTCCATGAAATTCTCAACATGCGGCTATAGCACCATAACCCGAAAGCCTCTTGCGCTTGTTTGTTGCTTCTATTAAAGTCCAGGCGTCGGCGCCATATAGCCGGACTGAGAATATATAACATCTAAGGGCTCGAAATCTGATATGTATGTTAAGGTTGATGTTGCATAATAGTCTCCTCATCCTGTTGAATGCGCTTCTTGCTTTCTCAATTCGGACCGTGATTTCTTTTGAGTGGTCCCAGTCCTTATTTAAGTTACAACCCAAGTATGTAACATGGTCGACCTCTGATAGCACGTTGCCGTTAGCTGTGAACTGATTGTTGTTAGCTATGTTATTTTTGCTGATGGTTAGAATGTGGGTTTTTTGCAGTTCAATTTCATCCCGTATCGTTCGCATGCTCTTACAACATCAGTCTCTGTAGGCCCTCAGCGCTGTCTGAAAGCAATACTGTGTCGTCGGCATACCTTAAGTTGTTAATTAGCTCACCGTTGACAACAACACCATCTTCTATGTTGTGAAAAGCTTCTCTAAACAGCATTTCTGAGTAGACGTTAAATAACGATGGAGACAATATGCAGCCCTGACGGACCCCTCTTTTCACGTTAAATTCTTCAGACATCTCGTTTTCCACTCGAACCATTGCGTTTTGTTCCATGTACAGTTTAGATATTACACGAAGATCTTTGTTGTCTATACCACTGCTCTGCAAGACCTCGAAAAGTTTAGCATGTTGAACTTTGTCGAAAGCTTTCTCAAAGTCTATGAAGCACGTGAAGATATCGCAGTTGATATCTCCTGCTCTCTGGATAAGTACCTGAATGTTAAACAGCGCTTCTCGTGTCCCAAACCCGTTTCTGAACCCAAATTGGGTTGTACTAATATTTTCTTCGAGCTTTCTGTAAATACGTGTGTGAATGATGTTAAGGAAAATTTTAAGCGCATGTGACATCAAACTGATTATTCTGTGATCCGAGCACTTATTGGCGTTTGCTTTTTTTGGCAGTGGTATAAAGATCGAGGCTAGCCAGTCCTTTGGTAATTGTCCGCTGTCATAAATTTTGTTAAACATCTCCGTCAAAACCTGCATTTGGTCGTATTCTAACAGTTTCAAGATTCCTCCGTGTAGTTGGTCTGGTCCGACTGCTTTGTTGTTTTTGAGTCGTTTGATTGTCATATAAACTTCGTTTGTGGTAATTTCTGGACCAGTGTAGTTTGACAATAAGAGTTCCGTTCTATTATCATCCAAATAGATCTTGCATGTATTCTTGCCACCTTTGTAATTCCTTGTCAGTTTCTGTGATTGGTTTGTTATTGTGGTCTAATATTGGATTCTTGTTCTGCGTTCTCATAATTCCTGACATTTCTTTAATTTTTTTGTGAAGTTGGAATACATCATGTTTTGCGTCTAGGCTCTCAATCTTGATGCATTTCTCCTGCAGCCACATTTCCTTCGCCTCTTTAATTTTTCGTATTACTTCTTTATGTAGTTTGTTATATTTTTCTATATTTTTATTTTTATGTTGTCGCCTTTCCTCCATTAATTTCAGAATCTCATCTGCCATCCATTTTTTCCTCTTGGTTGCTTTTTCTGATTTCACGTTGTCTTCCGCTAGTGACACCACACTCTTTAACTGCACTCCATAATTCTTCTAACTCTGTTTTCTTATCGCTTTGTTCACTTATTTTGTCAAATTTGTTGTTAAGGTCGTTTTTGACTTTTTGTTGTATCTCACTTTTTTCAGTCTTTGTGTGTCTATTTTTGGTACTTTTCCTCTATGCACTTTCTTTAAGCGTAGTCTAGCCGTCGCTAGCAGGAGATTGTGGTCCGACGGAACATCTGCCCCTGGGTATGTTTTTGCTGCCGTAATTGTGTTTCGGTACCGTCTATTTATGATGACGAAGTCAATTTGATTTCTTACTATTGTTTGATTGTTATCTGCTGGTGATTTCCGGGTGTACAATCTCCTGGGGGGCAATTGAAAGTAAGTGTTCATGATTGTGTGATTGTTTTCCTGGCAAAATTGTATGAGACAGTCTCCTCTACTATTTCTTACACCAAGTCCGAAATTTCCTACCACGTTCTCTACTGCACCCCGACCAATCTTAGCATTAAAGTCTCCAAGAAAGATGTTAACTTCTTCTTTCTTTGTATATCTTATTGCGTCATTCAGATGTTCATAGAAGACTTCCAGTTCATTTTCTGTACTCTCTGATGTTGGGGCGTATGCCTGAATTATATTTAAGTTCCATGGTCTTGCGGCTACCTTTAAAAGTGCAACCCTATCTGAGATGGGCACGAATCCGCACACCGCATTGTTTATCTTTTTGTTGACTATTATAGCAACTCCATTTCTATTACCTGTTGTATTGTCGCCTGAGTAGTAAATATGATGTTCATCAGTGATACATTGTCCTGTATTGGGCCATCTTACCTCACTACATCCCAGTATCGCTATGTTAAGTCGTTTCATCTCTTTTATGACATTTGCCGCTTTCCCCGACTGATATAGACTATGAACATTCCATGTTTTTATACGTTTTTCGCAATTTAGTTTTACGGTATTTTGTGTTATTTTGGTTTTTGTTTCTGTTATGCAAGGATTTCGCTTGATGACGACCTGAGAAGCCTTGCATTGTCTTCCCCTGCCGTGTTCTGGCTTCCGAATTCCAGAACCGATACATGAATTATTATTTTGATACATAGGCCATTGTGTTATTACTAGGGAAGTTTAATGGAGTGGTTTCCCGTTGCCTTCGCCATCGCTGTATCACAACCGGTTAAATCCTAATGTGATCCTCGCTTGTGAGTGTCTGATTCACAGCCATACCAATCTTCTTGATTGCTGCCTGTGGTCAGTATTGGAGTAACCAGCTGCAACCAATTGCTAGTTTTGGTCCGCCCCGGGTATTTGATTTTCTCGGTACCACCCATATCTGGGAGGCATTCCCCTATCCGCCACCTGGGGAGGCGCCCGATGGAGGAGTGTTTATCTATTACTTAATCTAACATAATCTGCTAAGATACTTTTGGGACTCTATTCAACCATCAACGGGACTCTACTCGACTGTGATTAAGGGTGATTAGAAAGTTTGGGACTCTACTCCACTCCGCCGGCAGGAAGTCGTAAGACTTCATATCCGTGTAATTTTAATAACTCATCAATAACATAAGATTTAGTAAAGGCTTAATTATGTCGCATAATTGTTTTTAAGCATATTGTCATCAAACTGCACTTTATGTTTTGTCAACCAGTCTTTGTAAGACTGCTTTGAAGAATTAGAATTTGGAGGTTTCTCTAGTTTTACTGTATGATATGAGGCGATGTCCATTATCACAACACACTTTTTTTTGTAATTGATCCATACCTGGAATAAGTTGCTCTTGAACCCATTTTTTAAATACTTCGCCATTCATTGTATGATGGAAATCACGATGTTCTATTTTTGTATCCAACAGCAAGCTACAATCTTCTAAAAAACCGTATTTGCATCCTGCATGCAAAACGGCAAATCGTCGTCCTTCACTTTTAATGCGTTTTGGATGAGCTTTTTTGTCATCATCATGCGTCCAAGTTCGAATCTGGGAACCGTTTTGGTATATCCAGGTTTCATCAATGAAAACAAATACAATTTCTTCAGATGCCTGCATATACTCAATATATTTCCGTAAAAATTTCACTCTCGCCACTTGAACATGTGAGCTTTCACATATTTTTTTATTGTCGCATTTTTTATAGCGAAATCCCATGGATTTGATAATTTTATATAAAGTTGTCTTACATTCAGTATATTCCAAGTGATTCACAGCGTAGTTGTATAAATCTTTTATTGTAAAATGCTGATTTTTTCATGAAATGCACATAAAAATCATCGATTTGATTTTGCGCTTTAGTACCACCTTTATTCGAACTCGTTCGCAAACCCTTTTCATAATTACCAATAATACATAGTACGAACCTGAGATTCGCTAATCTAAAACACCTTAAGTTAAATTAAATATAAACACCTTTTATTGGTAAAACCACATACTACCAAAAATATTTTGGCAGCTCTTCTTCCAATTTCAGTTTTAGTTAAATATGGAAAAAAACATTTTTGTGTATTGTAGTAATTTATACTTAACAGTTTGTTTTTCGCGAGCCAAAGCCTTTGTACGTTTACCCCCCATTTCAGTCGTATAAGTTTTATCATGTAATCCTACATGAAATACGACATTTGTGTGAAACAAAATTTTTGAAAACAATTTAAAATCACAAGTGCAGTGTAGCCAAGTTAATAAACTTAAGAGCAACAGGATTTTTTGTACCACCAACAGAATGTCAATCTGACAGCGCAGATGTCAGATGAACAGACTATAACAAGTTGCAATAATCAACATACGTTTTTGAAAAACAAAATAAGCATGCTGTGTTCTATATCTAGGGTGCTGTGCTATCAATTGCAACAAGGATAGAGTATATTCATAAGGTGTATTACAGAACTATCTTCACGAAAAAGGGATGTTACTCATCTTGGCATATAAACGTATGTAATTTTTAATGCTGTACTTGTATCTATATCATTCAAAATCACTGCCTTTGACCCGTTTTTTCCTGCCAGGTATTTGTTGTGGACCGCGGTTCTACGATTGTCGGATTTACAAAAAGGACTTGTGGCCCATCCTCAAATTGTCTTCTCTGGAGGAGGCAATTTTATGAGATGCTGTCATTCGAAAATACCTTTGATTAACATATCTGTCTTATTTCTTTATCGCCATCTTGGAGAGCAGCGTCCCGACAATCATTTTTAGCACCCTCTATTGGACGTTACGGTTCCGCTTGCTCCCTTATCTACAGTCGCGGCGTGGGTTTTGAATCACCTGCTGCTACACTCGTAGTTTCAAATTCTTTCACAAACTTGTGAATTGTTGATACAGATGGAATAGGTCGATTATTAAATTTAACCGAGAATGAATCACGAACTGTTTGTAAACTGACGCCACTGTAAATGTTTTGATAATAAATATCCTCTCTTCATTAGAATATTCAACATTATTATTCGTAGTAATTAGTTAAATATGTGAATTGATAATTCACAGAAAATAACATTTATTTTGGCATGAACAAATTTGATCATGGCTTGTTGTGAATAAAATGCAAAATGTTTATTACAGCTTTTAAGCTATTTCCATCTTAAACAGGCAACAAACTCTAGTAAAGTAGTATCAAATTAAGCGCATTTTTTTCTCTTTCGGTTAAATCAATTGAAACGGCAAGCAGGAATCTGCATATACAGATTGCGGCAGGCAACTAGAACCATAGCAAAAGCAAGGGGACTTTACATGTTGCTGTAATTGTATTTAAAACATTTAAAAGTCGAATATATACCTTGTTTTTATAATGATCCTAATGACCTACCGCTATCATACATTGATTGTTCGTTTGTTAAACACAATTATGGCCACATGTAAGGTCCCCTTGCTTTTGCTATGGTCCTAGTTGCCTGCCGCAATATGTATACGATTTCCCATGCTATTTCTTTATGTTCGCACTTGAAGTGAAACGCTCGATATATTAACTCCACAATTAATTATTTTCATTACTATGGATCTCTCTGTCCACTTTAATATTCAATCATTTCATCAATAAAGCGTGCCGGATTGTTTATTAACGACAGTAAAACAAAATATATACATGAAATGTCAAACGGGCAAATAGACTGTTACGTAAAATTCTTAAGTTAATACGCTATTGCGGTTCTGATCGTGGATCGTCTGATGGGCTTTTCAATCTTGCGCCACGATAGGCCTACTTTTGAAGTTGTTCAGTTTACAAGCACTGCTTCCGGCACCCAAGGGCGACCTTTGACCCGTTTTTTCCTGCCAGGTCGATTGTGTGGACCCCGGTTCTACGATTTTCGGATTAACAATAAGGGTCTTGTGGTCTATCCTCAAATTGTCTTCTCTGGAGTAGACAATTTTATGAGACGCTGTCATTCGAAAATACCTCTGATTAACATATCTGTCTTGTTTCTTTATCGCCATCTTGAAGAGCAGCGTTCCGACAATCATCTTTCGCACCATCTATTTCACGGTTCCGCTTGCTCCCTTATCTACAGTCGCGGCCAAAAAAAAAAAAAAAACGGGACACTTTTTTTGACCTAACTTTCGAAATGCGAAAACAATGGCTAGCACTGACAATTCTAATTAGTAAATGTCATCAAAAGTCATTCAGATCTAACCAATGACTTTTAATGACATTTAATAATTAGAATTGTCAGTGTCAGCACTTATTTTCGCATTTTGAAAATTAGGTAAAAAAAGTGTCCCGGTTTTTTTTGCCGCGACTGTACATGAGAAATTTATCGTCGAGAGGACTGTCACTAGCTGGAACGGAATTCGCAGCTTGAAAATGAACAAGAGCCCGGTCTGAAGTTATCAGCTAATCTCATCTCATTTCATCAGCCTTTATCTTCGGTCCATCTCTGGATATAGGCCTCTTTCATTCTTCGCCACTTGTCTCTATCTTGCGCCTCTCGGATCCACATTAGTCCAGCAGATCTTTTTACATCGTCCGTCCATCGCATTGGGGGACGTCCTCTAGATCTCTTCCCCAAGTAGGGCCTCAATTTTAAGATTGTATTGGTCCACCTTTCGTCCTTATATCTAGCCACATGGCCGGTGTAGTTCCATTTCAACTCTGTCACTGTTTCGGCAAGGTCTTTTACTTTTGTTATGCCTCTTATCCACGTGTTTTTTCTGTGATCTTTCAGCGTTATGCCCAACATTTGTCGCTCCATTGCTCTTTGTATCACCCTTAATTTATTCATCGACAGTTCTGTTAGAGTCTACGTTTGAGCTCCGTATGTCAAAACGGTTAGGACACATTGATCAAATACTCTAGAACGCAGATGCATCGGAATATTTTTATTTCTTAAAGTCTTACTTAGTTTTCCGAAGGCAGCCCAGGCCAATCTTCTTCTTCTGTAAATCTCTATTTTTTTATGTTTCCTTCCAAGCTTTATCATATGTCCTAAATAAACATAATTGTCCACTTCTTCCAATTCTTGGTTTTTAATTTTTATTTTTTGCTCGAGGGATCTACTGCACATAATTTTTGTTTTTGTTAGATTCATGTTTAGACCAATTTCATTTGATGCTTTATCCAGCGCTGTTAACATAGTCTGGAGTTGTTCAGGGGTTTCTGCGATAAGAACGATGTCATAAGCGAATCGGAGGTTATTGAGTCTTTTTCCATTTATTAGGATGCCTTTATTGTCTTGCCAGTGGAGTTTTTTGAAAACATCTTCTAAGGCATTCGTAAATAGTTTTGGTGAGAGAGTATCGCCTTGTCTTATACCTCGTTTTATACTAATCGGTTTGGTGTTCTCATGCAAATGTATAGTGGATGTAGCGTTCTTATATATGTTTTTAAGTAACATTATATATCGGTGGTCTACTCTGGCGTTACTTAAAGATTTCATAATTGCCCAATGTTCTACTGTGTCGAAAGCTTTTTGAAAGTCGACAAATGCTAAGTTTAGTACACATACTAAATTGGAAGAGCGGTTGATTCTGGAAAAATTTGTTTAAAACATTAAATGCACTTCTACACCTGGTCCTTTGGGCTCTACAGAGTGTTAAAGGAAGTTTCAAGAATATATATTTTATTAAAAATATATTTTAAAGATGGAGATATTGATTTTAAAATAAGTATTTTTTACTTGCTCCTACTGACCAATTACTATACTATTGTGCCAAATTGTAATAATCGAGAGACGAAAGATCAGCAGATTTAAGAATAATTTTTTATGCCAATTCTTTAACTCCCAGTATTTTCAAGTGCGTTTACTGCTCTGCATTCAATTTCCCACAAAAAAGGTACTCTTGATTTAACCCGCTAAGAAGTCTCTTTTTCGAGATTTTTTGAGTTTTTGTGCCATCCTTTTAGAAGACCAATAAAATCTTGGTAACAAACAAAATTCTGGGAATCAGCGACCGGTATGTTATTTGTTCTGCGTGAGTGAGGTGTAATCATTTGTGACTTTGTTTGTTATAACCGAACGTCTCGTCAATATTTTCTGGTAAATTCGGTCGTTATTTTTGAGCATTCGCTATAAATGTATTCGTTACATACTTTAAAGCATTAGGTTTTATATTGTAGGTTATATGCGAGCGATCGTTATATCCGAGTTCTAATGTTAGAAGTAGCTATTTCATATCCCCACCATTGCATAAACGACCTCTTCTGAACCCTACACCGATTTGTTTGAAGGTCATGTAACTCAGCGTAAAAATTGTAGGTATACCAAATTAAACCAAGCAAAAATTGTCATGGTCTCTAATACATAATTTGATAAAAATTGTTTCAGACGTTTTGAAAGCAAATGTCGTGCACCAATCAATGCTATTACCATGGACGTAAATAAATATTTATTATAAACGCTACGAAAATGCGTCTTATTGGCAAAAATTTAAAACTTTGAATTACAGTGAGTGGTTTATATAGTCTATACAAATATACCAGTTTTACGAAGTAGGTATTTTGTACGCAAGTAGGGCAAATTCAAATATATTTCCAAATTTTGACAACTGCAATAAAAATAAAGCAAGTTACAAGTTGACAGAACTAAGGTAATGCTTAACAACATTGCGTGTGGTGATTTGTGTAATTATTAAGTGTTGTTTATAATCCAGTAATAAATCCATCATTAGTAAATTCTTACAAAGACAGTGATTTATGCTAGTAGTTATTAGGGTACAAAATGTAACTTGAATAAATTGACAATTAGAGTAATTAGATTTGATTTCGTACTTCTGTTTCAGATGTGATAATCTAAAGTGATTATTTGTTGACTTAACTCTTTCCAATGTTTAATGCTAAACAGGAAAGTGTAGATGGTAAAATGTGCGATTCTTTTGCAACTACATCGCACAAATCATGGAACATGGATACTATTGAAAATACTGAAAAGACTTTATCAAGAAGAAAGTCTTCAAGGTATCAATGATTTCAGTAATAATTATTTCGAACTAGATATTAAAGAAGAAGACTTAGAAATAAAAAATGAAAATTATTCAGAACAACGTTCTATTACAAACAGAAATAGTTCAAACTGTTGTATGGAAGCTCGTGGAGAACAGGAACCTTATGCCTGTTCTGTTTGTGAATATACAACACAAGAAAAAAGAAAGATGATTAGGCATATGAAATCGCATACAATCTCTTATAGTTGTTCAGCTTGTGAATTCAAAACAGCAGACAAAAGTAATTTAAGGAAACACATAAAAACTCATACCGGAGAGAAATCTTATTGTTGTACTATTTGTGAATACAGAGCAGCACAAAGAGCAGACTTAGTTGTACATAAAAGATCACATACTGTTGAAAAACCTTATTCCTGTTCTTTTTGTGAGTATAAAGCATCACAAAAAAGTAGTATCGTTATACATCTAAGGTCACATACGGGCGCGAAACATTTTTCTTGTACTGTGTGTGAATACAGAGCAACACAAAAAAGTGACTTAGTTAAACATATGAGGGCTCATACAGGAGAAAAAACCTTTTTCTTGTACTGTGTGTGAGTATAAAGCATCGGAAAGATACACTAGTTAGACCATATGAAGTCTCACACAGGAGAGAAACCTTTTTCTTGTACTGTTTGTGAATACACAGCATCACAAAAAATAATTTAGTTACACATATGAGGTCTCACACAGGAGATAAACCTTTTCTTGTACTGTTTGTGAGTATACAGCATCACGAAAAAGTGATTTAGTTATACATATGAGGTCCCACACAGGAGAGACGCCTTTTCTTTGCGCTGTGTGTGGATACAGCGCAACACAAAAAGTGATTTAGTTAAACATATGAGGTCTCATACAGGAGAGAAACCGTTTTCTTGTACTGTTTGTGAATACACAGCATCACAAAAAAATAATTTAGTTATACATATGAGGTCTCACACAGGAGATAAACCTTTTTCTTGTACTGTTTGTGAATACACAGCATCACAAAAAAATAATTTAGTTATACATATGAGGTCTCACACAGGAGATAAACCCTTTTCTTGTACTGTGTGTGAGTATAAAGCATCTCGAAAGATATATTAGTTCTACATATGATGTCTCACACAGGAGAGAACCTTTTTCTTGTACTGTTTGTGAGTATACAGCATCACGAAAAAGTGATGTAGTTATACATATGTGGTCCCACACAGGAGAGAAACCTTTTCTTTGTGCTGTGTGTGGATACAACGCAACACAAAAAGGTGATTTAGTTAAACATATGAGGTCTCACACAGGAGAGAAACCGTTTTATTGTACTGTTTGTGAATACACAGCATCACGAAAAGTAGTTTAGTTAAACATATGAGGTCTCACACAGGAGAGAAACCGTTTTCTTGTACTGTTTGTAAATTCACAGCATCACAAAAAAGTAATTTAGTTATACATATGAGGTCTCACACCTGAGAAAAACCTTTTTCTTGTACTATTAGTGAATACACAGCATCACGAAAAAGTGATTTAGTTATACATATGAGGTCCCACACTGAGGAAACCTTTTTCTTGTACTATTTGTGAATACACAGCATGACGAAAATGTGATATAGTTACACATATGAGGGCTCACACTAGGGAGAATCCTGTGGGTTCTTGTTTCCAAGAAAGTCAAATGCTGAAGAGCATAAGATGATAATTTTTATATGAAAAGTATACAGAATATCAACAATTTTGTTAATGACATAGATTACTTAATTAAAAAAAAGTACTAATATGATAATATAGATTGTTTAAAAGGAAGAAGCAAAAATGGATTCTGAAGCGGTATTTAGATTTTATTTATCACATCTCACTCCCACATCAGCAAGGTATCATTTAACATATTTGATCTGGGATCTGGAAGTCGTGATCAGGTAACGGTTTGTAGTAACTGCAATGTCTTTACCATTGAATATTTAATATTAGTGATTAATCACAGTTAGTGAAATAATGCCCATGACTACTGCTGAAACTAGAAATTCAGTTTATACATTTTTCATGCTCTTCAGAAACAGTTTGTCTTTAAATTAAAGAAATTCGCACAACGCACTTGGAAGAGCCATAGGTACATTCCCCCTCAATCTTGGCGGCCCACAACTAAAGCTGCACTTGAAAAATGAGGTGCGTTATCGCTGCACACAACGGATTCAACTTCAAAATGCAGTCACAGCGCAGCGTCGACTTTGTGCACTTTTGTAATTGTAGAATATACTGCTTAAATCTAACTTACAATAATAAAATAGAAGATACAACTGGCTTATCTTTTAAGTATGAAAAGAAGCACCACAGGCGAGGGATATACCAACTGTTTTACTAAGTTTTGAAGTACATTCCAGAAACAAATGAATTTGCAATTACACTCAGGAAATTTGTATAAGCTTTTAACATTTACAGTTACACGAGTTTAGTAAACACATATTACACATACATACTTCCCTTGTTAGAGCAAGATGCATGAAAATAAATGTAATGTCACCACTCCTGTTATTTTAATGATTATTTTGGTTGTAATAAATAACACTATTAGTATCACTAAAAAATTATGTTGCACAAAAAGTGTATAATTGTGAAGCTAATGTAACACGCTATTGTAGTTAATAGTTATAGAAAAATATATAAATTTGTTTTCCCTCGTTATAGATGAAAAGATGTTCATTGAGAATGACGTATTCGTTTATTATTACCTTGTATGGATCATACATATATTTAGCAGTTTTTAAGTTATCTTATAAATTAGGAAATTATAACTTAAGACTTGTAAAAGTGCTGCGCACTTATCTTTATTTTAAAGTAAATTCTAAGGCTTTATTTTGTATGTTGTCATTACATATGCTATTTTCCATGTAGATAGATACACAATGAAAATAATAGAATAATAAAAATAAATTATAATTAAATGTTTCCACAGTATCCTCAAATAGTTACACTCAAGCGAAATGGGCTCGATCTTGCGTGCCTCTATCTGTTTTGCGTTTTCTGGAACTTGGTGTATAAGATCGACTAGCAGCTACTTAGGGTGTGTGAAAGTTCAATGATTGTTATTTATACCGAGTGTTTAACTTAAGGTGCAAATATAGGGAAATAGCATGGGAAATCGTATATGTACATATATGCAGATTCCTGCTTGCCGCTTGAATTGATAATGGTATTAATCAAAAGACAAAACAAAATGCGCTTAATTTGATACTACTTTACTTGAATTTATTGCTTCTTTAAGATAGAAATAGTTTAAAAAACTAATAAATATTTTGCATTTTCTTCACGAAAAACAGACAAGCCATGATCAAATTTGTTTATGCAATATTAAAACTGGGTTTTGAATCACCTGCTGCTACACTCGTAGTTTAAAATTCTTCACAAACTTATCAATTGTTGATAGAGATGGAATAGGTCGATTACTAAATTTAATTGAGAATGAATCAGGAACTGTGTGTAAACTGACGCCATTGTGAATCTTTTGTTAATAAATACCCTCTCTTCATTAGAATATTCAAGGGTAATACCACAAGCAGTGGATATATTTCGACAAATATTTTGTCGTTTCCATGTAAATTATTGCGTTTAAATTTCACGATACAAAATCACATCAAAAATGTCACGAGCCGAAGGCGAGTGACATTTAAATGTGATTTTGTTGAGTGTAATTTGTAATAATTTCTATGGAAATGACAAAATATTTAAAAAATATATATCCACTTCGAGTGGTATTTGGGACGACTATTTAACAATATTAATACATAACGATTAACTTTATTGAAAAATAATCCAACAATTAATATAATTATTCATTCTCAATTAAATTCAGCGGAATACTTCCAAAACACAGCATTTTAAAAATTTTAAAACAAGCCACACAGTTTGTAGGGGTTTAGTGTTACGTGTTACCTAGCGATATCACTAAGGACAGAACATCGTTGCTAAGCGCTACTTTGCAACAAGGCTATTTATTTTTTGAGTACGTACATTGTTTTGTGAATATTTTGCATGGTGCCCAATATTCAGTGATATACTGCTGTTATTGGTTGAAAAAAGCAAATGTCTGCAATGTGATTGGCTTATATGTTATAGTGTTGAATAGTCAACATTATTATTCATAGTAATTAGTTAAATATGTGAATTGATAACTCACAGAAAATACCATTTATTTTGGCATGAACAAATTTGATCATGGCTTTTTGTGAATAAAATGCAAAATGTTTATTACAGTTTTTAAGCTATTTCCATCTTAAACAAGCAACAAATTCAAGTTAAGTAGTATCAAATTAAGCGCATTTTCTTCTCTTTCGATTGAATCAATTCAAGCGGCCTGCAGGATTCTGCATATACAGATTACGGCAGGCAAGTAGAACCATAGCAAAGGCAAGGGGACTTTACATGTGGGCATGTGGCCGTAATTGTATTTAAAAAATTTAAAAGTAGAATATATACCTTGTTTTTATAATGATCCTAACGACCTACCGCTATAGTCAAAATCACGACTTGCTGAATTGTTTGACAAACGTCTATGTGACATTTGTCACACAATTCAGCAGACCGTGGTCAAAATTATACCCATTCGGAGTCACGTGACTTTTGTCTGTCACTGTTCATTTTTAGTAAAGTACATTTTTTTTCTATATTAATTTTCAAGGTCCAATTTCTAGGGGATAAGTTGCATTCCTGCAGGGTCCCGAGTTTTAATAATGTTGGTACATTGATCTTTAGTGCTTTTTTTCCACTAAAAAAATATTTGTCATTTTGACTGATATGTCATAATTTAATATCACTTGCTTCATTTTTGCATTTCTTGGTTTTCTTCTTTTATCCGATTTTATTGATGATGATGATGATTCCATGTTAAAAAAGAAATTTGTCAAAAGTTCAAATTAAGAAACTTTGTCATTCAAAATTGACACATAACCATAATTTTGAAAAAGTTCTACCAACACGAGGGGTATAAAAATTTCCTAGCGTTTTAATCACATATCTAGCAACATTTTAACACTTTGACAGTTACTATAGAAAAAAAACGTACTTTAGAATAGATGAAATGGAAGAAATTCGAAAAAAAGGCATGGTGATTCATAAAATTAATTTTAAAATTAGACGTTTCTAATCTGTCAGATATATTTTTCGTGTAAGTTATTGAGATAAGGGTAATAAAACCTAAAATTGTTGAGCCGAAAACTGGAAATTAAAAGAAACTATCGGACATGCGGTATAACGAGCAGTCACAACAATTAATTTGATTATTAGGCTTTTTTTATGCAGGAGTACGACAATATTAATAATAGTAAATCAACAGTTTCACCCTCCAACGCTGTTCGCCGTGTTTCTCTTGCGTTAAATGTCTCGGAGAGCACAATTTACCGAAAATATGAGCCAGAAAGTGAAGAATGCAAAAAGCGGAAGTCGACGAAGCAGTCAAGAACTCCATCAGGGACACTATATATAAAATGCATGTAGCTAAAGAATCTGTAACCATAGAAAACCTAAAAACGCTTGGTTGAAGAATCTGGAAGAGATTTTTCACATTCAGTTTCTTCCCTAAATAGCTTGTGCAAGGAAATAGCCTTCAAATGGCAATGTTCTATAACAGAATATGCATGCACAGAAATTGACTTAAAATTTGCTATACGTAACAGGTTTTTAATGTAGCAGCTGACATATCTTTATTATATTTAAATTTTACGACATGTTATGTTTTCTTTAACCTGTAAATTCAGTTTGATTTCATATAAGAGAATAAACCCATAGCAACCTTGTTTTAGAAATTGGCAGATGTCATGATAACCTACAAAACGGAATGTCATTTGTTACCCTAAAATTGCATTTTTAAGAATCGACATACGTAAAGTTACTAGATTATCACGTGACTCCGAATGGGTATAAATTTTACTATTCAATTCACCTGTCATCTGTCAAAAAGTGACCAATAAAAATCCAGAATTCTGACATTTCTTGACCAATCAAAAAAATATCAGTGGATATGTCTTCCTAGAAGGTATTCAAGTGACTATTTAAACAAATGTGATTTTTATTAGAAAAAGTCAATATTAGTGTTCTGTTACTATAGAAATTAATTTGAAAAAGTAGTTTGGTTCATTATAGTCCCTCGAATACCATTCTTAGTCGAAGTTAAGTAGATTATTTTTGTAGTGTTATCACTACTCATGTCCATTGCGCTTGGGAATCGTACCAAAGCGCAATGGACATTCGTGACACCACCTCAAAAATAGTCGACATAACTTTGACTACTCATGGTATTATAAGTGACTATATCATACATTGATTGTTCGTTTGTTAAACACAATTACGGCCACATGTAAGGTCCCCTTGCTTTTGCTATGGTCCTGGTTGCCTGCTGCAATCTGTATACGATTTCTCATGCTATTTCCCTATGTTCGCACTTTAAGTGAAACACTCGATATATTATACCAGCGAGTTCATCCGCAACTGTATTAGCGTCAGTAAGAACATTATTGAATTCTTCATCTGATCGAAGAGCTAAGAAAAAATCTAACAAATTTTTAAAATGCTCTAAGCAAGTTTTTATATTATTATAGTAGGATTTTGCATCATCGTGCTCAAAACATTAATTTTGATTAAAATATTGTACCAAATAATTGTTGAGCACAAAAATTTATAACTCTGAATTTTTAATGCCAAAGATTTGGCTTGATGTGAAGCACTGTGGTCTTGTACGGATAAACGATCTTCAATTACTTCTACCAATGCATCATATATTTGCCCAATTTGGTAACGCAGGGGCTTCACAGCGTCTATTCTACTAGACTACCGTGTATCACTAAGTGGTTTTAAATTTAAATTTGTTGTGTGTTTTTTTTTAGAATTGACCATCTTTTTACCGACGCAGAAAAAAAAACAAATAATTCTTGAACTATATCAAAATAACCAGAAGTCTCAAAAGAAAATTTATCAGCATCGTTCACTACTAAATTTAATGTATGGGCTGTGCACGGCACAAAAAATGCTCACGGATTTATTTATAAATTTTTTTTTTTGCAAACCATTATGTTTGCCACGCATATTTGCCCCATTATCGTACCCTTGGCCACGCATGTCGTAAATATTTAAATTCAACTTTGAAAGTAAATTCACTTAAACCCACTCCAGTTGAATCATTAATAAGACAAAATTCTATAAAATGCTCGCGTATTTCAATTTTTTTTGAGGACTCATTCAACATTGTAAATCTAAAAATTATAGTCATTTGTTCGATATGACTAATATCCGGTGTACAGTCAAGAATGATAGAATAGTATTTACATTTTCTAATTAAATCCAAGATATTATTTCTAATTTTGTTACCAATGACATCTATTATTTCATTCTGAATTTTGTCCCCTAAATAATTTACCATTCGTGTTTCATCTTTTTGTGACTTTTGAGTCCGAAGCGCATGTTCTGACATAACAGATCAAATTTTGAGATCATCTCAACAGCTTTCAAAAAATTACCGTTATTGCTTTCAAATAATTTATTAGATTGCCCGCGTAAAGCAAGACACTGTCGTGACAAATATTGTATTATTAAAATTATTCTCTCAATCACAGCATGCCAGTGCTTTGCTTCTGCATTCAACAAACGTAGTTGCGTCTGGTTTACAGTTTGTTCTTTTGATAACAATTTTATAAGTTCTAACTGATTTTTAACATTTGCATTGTGAGTATCACTTTTTTCGTGCCTTGAAATCAATAGTGACAAATGCTGCCAGTCAGAAACACCTTCCTTTTGCGAAAAATTGTTTTTAATTTTGCCAAATATTGTACAACAAAAGCAATAAACTGCATTATTTTTTATTGAATAAACTAACCACGGTCTATTAATTTCTTCTCCATTTGGAAGAGAACGGTAGAAATATTTTTTCGAAAACCTTCGACCATTTTTATTAGTTGGGAAATTAAATTGCATTACCTGAACAGGCCCTCTTTCTACTAAAATTTTTGTTAATGTTGTTGATATTATCTCAGGCCACTCTCCAGGATCATCTGAGGTTGCTGTGTCCTGCTGCGACTGCTGTGAATCTGATGAGCAGCCAAATTTCTTTAGTTCAGAAAGCCTTGATGAGGATGACGTGCTGGCTTCTTCAGCGTCACCAACTTCTCTTCTCTCTGGTTTTGGAGACTCCGAGTCAGATGAAGTCACCTTCTCTTCCCCAGATTCGGAATCTTCCCTCATAATTTCCATTTCGACTTCTTGGACGCACGGCTTATTAAGTGGCCCGGAAAGAGAACTAGAGCTTGATTCTAGTGCTTCCACTGACACATTTTCTGGCTTCAAATATTTTTCTAAAGTATTGGCTAGTTTTTTCTTTTCTTCTTTATTTTGTAGACTTTGTTTTCGATACTGAAAACCCGACAGCCTTTTCGTTTTTCTGTTCTAGAAAAATTATAACAATTTTATTACTTAATACAATTTAAGAATATGTAGGTAACTATCTGTGTATTGATTGATATATGATTGATATGTATGTAGGTACTTACCATATTTATAACTTTTCTTCAACTTTCTTCAAAACACAATCACTAACAAAATTTATTTTCTCTACCCGATCTTCTCTGCAGCCAATTCAAAAATTAAATGACCAAATAATTATCATTGCACCCATATTACCACAGCATTAATGTAAGCATCATATAATATTATATTTCTTAAAATCAGCTTTAAACAATTAGGTACTTACCGACAAAAGAGATCGCCGACACCCCAATCAAAAATAATATAAATACCTACTTCATAAATACGATATGTTTCACAGTCAATAAAAGCCGCCAGCCGCCAGTTTTCTGAAAAGTCACGTTTTGTTGCTTCTGATAAATATCCGGCTTTTTTGTAATCATTGCATAAAGATGCATGGAAAGCGTTCCTTCAAGATGGCTTCGTTTAACAATTAGCCGCCACGGAATAAAAACTAACTTCGAGAATTTACATAAACAATAATCCATGTAACCATATTATTAGGTGTTCATTTACACAATAAAGATTTTTTATACCTATATAGGTACATATTTTTGAACTTCTAAAATTTGTAAAGTAAAAAAAAAATTTTTTTTTGTAATTTGTATATAATTTTTAAACCTTTTTGGCCGCCCCTGAATTTGGCCGCCCGTGTGCGGTGCACACACATTCTACCAATTAGAGCCAATTACTAGCTCTGCTACCAATCATATATGACGAAGTAGTGGCGCCATCTGTGAGTACTATCGGAAATTACCCCCCCAAGAGCCATTTAAGGTCATGCAAATCGGAATTTTGATATCAAAGGAACTGACAGTGAGTGTCTCTACTTGTTTGATCTATGTACGCTGATTATACTCCACAATTAATTATTTTCATTACTATGGATCTCTCTGTCCACTTTAATATTCAATCATTTCATCAATAAAGCGTGCCGAATTGTTTATTAACGACAGTAAAACAAAATATATACATGAAATGTCAAACGGGCAAATATACTGTTACGTAAAATTCTTAAGTTAATACGCTATTGCGGTTCTGATAATGGATCGCCTGATGGGCTTTTCAATCTTGCGCCACGATAGGTCTACTTTTGAAGTTGTTCAGTTTACAAGCACTGCTTCCGGCACGCAAGGGCGACCTTTGACCCGTTTTTTCCTGCCAGGTCGAGGTTGTGGACCCCGGTTCTACGATTGTCAGATTAACAAAAAGGACTTGTGGTCCATCCTCAAATTGTCTTCTCTGGAGGAGACAATTTTATGAGACCGTGTCATTCGAAAATACCTCTGATTAACAATCATTTTTCGCACCATCTATTGGACGTTACGGTTCCGCTTGCTCCCGATCTACAGTCGCGGCAAAAAAAACGGGACATTTTTCTGACCTAACTCTCAAAATGCGAAAACAATGGCGGACACTGACATTTCTATTTAGTAAATGTCATCAAAAGTCATTATTCAGATCTAATCAATGACTTTTGATTACATTTATTAATTAGAATTGTCAGTGTCAGCACTTGCTTTCCCATTTTGAAAATTAGGTCAAAAAAAGGGTCCCCTTTTTTTTTGGCCGCGACTGTACATGAGAAATTTATCGTCGAGGTGATTGTCACTAGCTGGAACGGAATTCGCAGCTTGAAAATGAACAAGAGCCCGGTCTGAAGTTATTAGCTAATAAATGTGATAATTTGGATAATTTTAACTATTTTAATTTGCGCATGACGTACTTACTAGTTAAATTACGTGGAAGTTAATGTATCATCACCTCTATTGAATAAATCAGACCTGGTTTTACATTTTGTTCATTACGCCCTTAGCGTCGGTACAGGGCTGTTACAAGTAATTGAAAACTACACCTGTGAATCGCTTTGAAGTGCTGCTGCGTATGCAGTTAATTAATATATGTGGAATGGAAATTGTGTCATTGCACATAACCACTAAACGCAGTAATTCTTTGTTCTCTATACCAACGTGATGCCATCAATTAGGTCGTTTTAGCTTGCGGTAGAGAATCTGTACTTACCTTGTTCTGAAAATTCTTCTGACGATTAACATCTAAATTTTAAAAAAGTGCTAATATGATAATATAGATTGTTTAAAAAGAAGAAGCAAAAATGGATTCTGAAGGGGTATTTAGATGATATTTATCATATCTCACTCTTACATCAGCAAGGTATCATTTAACATATTTGATCTGGGATCTGGAAGTCGTGATCAGGTAACGGTTTTGTAGTACCTGTAATATGTCTTTACCATTGAATATTTAATATTAATGATTAATCACAGTTCGTGAAATAACGCCCATCACTACTGCTGAAACTAGAAATTGAGTTTATACATTTTTCATGCCCTTCAGAAACAGTTTGTCTTTAACCCTTCAGTACCCGTTTACGGTCTGTGAGACCGAGCAAACACATGATGCATTATATTACTTAATGTGCTAGCGTTAGTTTACCGCCCATTTCACTACCTTCCTATATGTTGCCATTGAAGATCCGTATGAAGTTTTGAGTTCGTGCGTGCAGTGGTTAAAAAGTTATTTATAATTTCGGTTTCAGAGACCCATGCGGGTACCCGAGTTGTTTTTATTTTTACATTTGATATACGACCAATGCGAGGAGACGGAAGTACTTTTTGCATTTTTAGTAACACTGTTATACTAAAACATTATTATAGTCATAGCAGATTTTATGAGAAAGAACAGGCGCGACTAGAACAGACGATGCAAGATATAATAAGGGAGGAGGATGTCGACAACGCGTTTTATGAAGATGTGTTATTGTCTGACGAAGATAATTTATTGGAAACTAGGGAAATGAACAGTGACACTGAACAGGAAATATCTGATTAGGAAGACGTTAGTGAACAAGAAATAATGCCATAAGATATCTCATTATTTTTATGGGGGTGACAGAGGGGTGTCGGACTGCGAGACCGGTGCGGGTACTGATGTCTTAGAATTTTGAACGGGTACTGGAGGGTTAAATTAAAAAAATTTGCACAACGCATTTGGACGAGCCGTAGGTACATTCCCCCTCAATCTTGGCGGCCCGCAACTGAAGCTGCACTTGAAATATGAGGTGCGTTATCACTGCACACACGGATTCAACTTCACAATGCAGTCACAGAGCATGGTCGGCTTTGCGCACTTTTGTAATTGTAGAATAGGAGTGTAACTAGAGGGGTTCTGGCTCAAATGTGGGGGGAAACTGTAACGGGCACATTGTCGCCGCACCATTTCTTAGTCCGAATAGTAACTATCAAAATTCGTAATGCCCTTGCCGGGCCACGATGAATTTTGGGGTTAAAAGTCTAATTTTGAGGGTTTTTGCGCAGGTTTGTCAAGGTCGTTGGCTTAGCCGGGGTCAAGGTCGCGGGCCTAGCCGGAGTCAATATCACGGGCCTAGCCGAGGGTCAAGTTCGCGGGTCTAGCCGGGGTCAAGGTCACGGGCGTAGCCGGGGTCCGGTTCCCACGATGAATTTTTGGGGCTAAAAATGTAATTTTCAGATTTTACAAGATTCCCACGATGAATTTTTGGGGTTAAAAATCTAATTTGAAATTTTTACAAGATTCCCACGATACATTTTTGGGGGTTAAAAGGCTTAATTTTGATATTTTACAAGATTCCCACCATGCATTTTGAGGTTAAAAGTCTAATTTTGAAATTTTTACAAGAATCTCAGGTTCAACCGGATGTGAGTCATTGTCTGGAAATGTCAAACCTGTTGAGACCTGCAGATGTGGGTGTCTGTCTGTCTGTCTTCCGCACAATTGAATAATGAAGCCATTGTTTGAGAAATTTGCAAGGTTGCTAAAATATAAACCGGATTAATTGTATGGAGTCATTGTGGTATAATAGTATATCGAAATTCAACCAAATATGGCTCATATTTCCAGCAAAAAAATGCAACACTCAAAATGTTTAAAAAAAATGTAAATGAATATTTTATACAGTAGTTTGCATATACATTGTAGATACAAATACATGTGATTTATTCTGTACAGCTTTAAAGTAGAGTTTAGAGGTCAGATTTCCTCCAACCACCACTGGTACAGTTTAACCACCCAGAATTTTTCAGTTTATAGGTTATGTTGAACAGTCTGCAACTTGCGCATGCCAATCTCGTAAAACAGACACCTTCTTTGTTTCTATGTTAGCACCTTGGCTTTAAGAATGTTATGGTAGTATATTTACGAAATATGTGAGATTATTTTCCAGCTAAAAGATGCAACACTCAAAATGCCTTGAAAAATGTAAGTGAATATTTTTTTATAGAATTTGTAAAACCAAAGAAAATATTAGCAGATAATGCAACTTATTTTTAAAACCCAAGGTTTAAAAATACTTAAGGAAAAGCATTCAATAACTACAAAAATAAAAAGCAGGTTAAAATATTGCTCCTAAAAGGGGTGGTGGTGGTTTAGTTTTATCATTGAAATTTCGGTTTCTTACAACGGTATCTGTAAATCATTCGTAAATAGTCCAGTTTTTTGTTGCAACGAGCATAGCTGTAGCAGAGGTATCTGACGAATAGAAGACTATATAAGATATAAACAGACAGTAATATTAATCTAAAATTGAATTAACTAGAATTAAGTATTTATCAAATATTATTAACAAAGTTGTTAAACGTATGATACAGGCAGTTATTAATTACTTAATAAATACAATTGTCCTATATCCAGTATTATAGTTATTCGTGGTTTATGTTATAATCTGATTTTAATAGTCCATTAGAGTCGAATAACTAAGGTTATTAGTGTTATTACAATTACATGCTAAAGACTGTGCACAAAAGATAAGATTAAAATCAAAAATTTTAAAATAAAACCCCGAAAATAAGAATTAAATTAAATAAATCCAAATAAAAGCTATTAGATCACTGCAATATATTTGTAAAAAATTCTCTAATTAATAAGGATGCTATACATGACACCCAATGGTGACAGTTTTATTTTGCTAGATAAAAACTTATCTAGATTGGTTAAAGAATCAGATGTATAAGAGAAAATTTCAAACTAGTTTAAAAACATTTTGTAACTAAACAATCACATTAGAAATTGTGTAAATATAGCTAAAATTAGGAGGCGCAGAATTTGCAACCTATAGAAAATACTTGTCTAGACATGCGGATGTGAGCGTTTGGGAATGTGCCAGGAGATTAAAAACAAAATTTTTAAATAAAGCCTTGAGAATAAGAACTGAGCCCAGGTCTGCGCGGAGGTTTCTGCAAAGGTCTGCGCGGGGTTTTTGCACATGTTTTTTGGCGGGCAAATTCAAATTCTGCGCATCATTTTGATGGTAATTTAAATTCTGCACAGGTTTTGACAGGACTCAGGTTTTGGCGGGAAATTCAAATTCTGCACAGGTTTGGCGGTAAATTCTGCTCAGATTTTGGCGGGAAATTCAAATTCTGCGTAGGTTTTGACGGTAAATTTAAATTATAATTAGGTTTTTTGCGGGCTAATCTGGGGATGTACAAGGTTGATAAAAATAAATGTGTGGTTAAGAAATTTGCTTAAAATTGAACGAAAATTTACAGACATTGGGAAATCCACGACACTGTTTATAAGCACCGAATGTAAATATTACGTGTTTTTTCCTGTACTTTACTAAATACACAAAGTTTCGAAATTGGGGCGATAGTTATTTATTTCGCTTTTGCTGTTCGATCTATGTACAGAAGGACAGCATCCCTCACTTTAGCAATAAGCAAGTTCCTAAATAAATATTATGCTGTAGAGATTTACAGGTTACAGTTCGGAGTGTAAACTAAGTTAAACATTTTGGATATTTCTATACCGCTATTAGCAACAGAACCATTTAATTGCATATTGTTTTCGTTTACGTAAGACTCAAATTTTAGATTCGATTGTTTTAATATAGGTAGACAGCTAGACAGGTAGACACGGAGACAAGTAGACAGATAGACAGCTAGACAGGTAGATAGGTAGATAGTTAGACAGGTAGACAGGTAGACAGGTAGACAGCTAGACAGGTGGACAGCTAGACAGGTAGACAGGTAGACTGGTAGACAGCTAGACTGGTACACAGGTAGACAGCTAGACAGGCATACAGGTAGCCAGGCAGGTAGACAGACAGGCAGGTAGACAAACAGAGGTTAGGAATTGCACGGTGAGGGTATTGACTGTCTCATATGGATGAACTCGAATTAAGATATATAAGTCCATTATCGACTTTATCAGTTGGTTCAGATACCTGATTAATGAAAACATTTTTCGCGAACACAAATTGGGGGCAACAATATATTATTATACTAAGGAAATTCAAATTCTGCGCAGGTTTGGTAGTAAATTCAAATTATGCGTAGGTTTTTGGCCGGAAATTCAAATTCTGCGCAACATTTTGTCGGTAAATTCAAATTCTGAGCAGGTTTGGCGGTAAGTTTAAATTATACTCAGGTTTTTGGTGGTAAATTCAAATTCTGCGCATCATTTGGCGGTAAATTCAAATTCGGCACAGGACAAATGAACCAATGTAGATTTGACAGAGGGGCTATATTTGCGGGTTGCCAGATGTTTAAGCGGAAGTGGGCGTCTGGCCGAATCTTATTGTCTGGAAGATGTCATTGTCTGAAAATGATGATACATTTTTGGAGGGCTAAAAGTCTCATTTGAAATTTTTACAAGATTCCCATGATGAGTTTTGAGGCTAAAAGTCTAATTTTTGAAATGTTTACAAGATTCTCCCTCGCTTAATCAAGTTTCATAAATATTACGTGTTTTCCGGTACTTTATTAAATATACAGTTTCGAAATTGAGCCGATAGTTATTTATTTCAACATGTTCCACTCTTACAAACATTCGAACATGTAGAGCAAGACGCATAATTTCGAATAAGTTATCTTATCATTACCTTTATTGCAGGTGCTAATAGAGGCTATATTTGCGTGTCGCCAGATGTTTAAACAGATGTAGGCGTCTGACCGGATGTTATTGTTTCGACATCTGTTGAATACGACTAATGAAGGTGGGTCAATGACCTCCATTATGTGAGCCGGATGTGAACCTATATTAAAAACAATCGAATCTAAAATTTGGGTCTTACGTAAAAGAAAACAATATGCAATTAAATGGTTCTGTTGCTAATAGCGGTATAGAAATATCCAAAATGTTTAACTCAGTTTACACTCCGAACTGTAACCTGTAAATCTCTACAGCATAATAATATTTCTTTAGGAACTTGCTTATTGCTAAAGTGAGGGATGCTGTCCTTCTGTACATAGATCCAACAGCAAAAGCGAAATAAATAACTATCGCCCAATTTCGAAACTTTGTGTATTTAGTAAAGTACAGGAAAAAACACGTAATATTTACATTCGGTGCTTATAAACAGTGTCGTGGATTTCCCAATGTTTGTAAATTTTCATTCAATTTTAAGCAAATTTCTTAACCACACATTTATTTTTATCAACCCAGATTTTCCCGCAAAAAACTTAATCATAATTTAAATTTACCGTCAAAACCTACGCAGAATTTGAATTTCCCGCCAAAATCTGAGCAGAATTTAAATTTACCGCCAAACCTATGCAGAATTTGAATTTCCCGCCAAAACCTGAGTCCTGTTAAAACCTGTGCAGAATTTAAATTACCATCAAAATGATGCGCAGAATTTGAATTGAACCCCTGCGCAAACCTGTGCAAAAACCCCGCGCAGACCTGTGCAGAAACCTCCGTGCAGACCTGGGCTTAATTCTTATTCTCAAGGCTTTATTTCAAAATTTTGTTTTTAATCTCCTTGCACATTCCCAAACGCTCACATCCGCATGTCTAGACAGGTATTTTCTATAGTCTGCAAATTCTGCGCCTCCTAATTTTAGCTATATTTACACAATTTCTAATGTGATTGTTTAGTTACAAAATGTTTTTAACTAGTTTGACATTTTCTCTTATACATCTGATTCTTTAACCAATCTAGGTAAGTTTTTATCCAGCAAAATGAAACTGTCACCATTGGGTATCATATATAGCATCCTTATTAAGTTGATATTTTTTTACAAATATATTGCAGTGATCTAATAGCTTTTATTTGGCTTTATTTAATTTAATTCTTATTCTGGGGGTTTAATTTTAAAATGTTTTGAGTTTAATCTTACCTTTTGTGCACAGTCTTTAGCATGTAATTGTAATAACACTAATAACCTTAGTTATTCGACTCTAATGGACTATTAAAATCAGATTAAAACATAAACCACGAATAACTATAATACTGGATATAGGACAATTGTATTTATTGAGTAATTAATAACTGCCTGTATCATACGTTTAACAACTTTGTTAATAAAATTTGATAAATACTTAATTCTAGTTAATTCAATTTTAGATTAATATCTCTGCTACAGCTATGCTCGTTGCAACCAAAAACTGGACTATTTACAAATGATTTACAAATACCGTTGTAAGAAACCGAAATTTCAATGATAAAACTGAACCACCACCACCCCTTTTATGAGCAATATTTTAACCTGCTTTTTATTTTTGTAGTTATTGAATGCTTTTCCTTAAGTATTTTTAAACCTTGGTTTTTAAAATAAGTTGCATTATCTGCTAATATTTTCTTTGGTTTTACAAATTCTATAAAAAAATATTCATTTACATGTTTCAAAACATTTTGAGTGTTGCATCTTTTAGCTGGAAAATAATCTCACATATTTCGTAAATATACTACCATAACATTCTTAAAGCCAAGGTGCTAACATAGGAACAAAGAAGGTGTCTGTTTTACGAGATTGGCATGCGGAAGTTGCAGACTGTTCAACATAACCTATAAACTGAAAAATTCTGGGTGGTTAAACTGTACCAGTGGTGGTTGGAGCAAATCTGACCTCTAAATTCTACTTTAAAGCTGTACAGAATAAATCACATGTATTTGTATCTAGAATGTATCCGCAACTACTGTATAAAACATTCATTTAAATTTTTTTTAAACATTTTGAGTGTTGCATCTTTTAGCTGGAAATATGAGCCATATTTGGTTGAATTTCGATATACTATTATACCACAGTGACTCCATACAATTAATCCGGTTTATATTTTAGCAACCTTGCACATTTCTCAAACAATGGCTTTATTATTCGATTGCGCGAAAAACAGACAGACAGACACCCACCCACATCTGCAGGTCTCAACAGATTTGACATTTCCAGACAATGACTCACATCCGGTTGAACCTGAGATTCTTGTAAAAATTTCAAAATTAGACTTTTAACCTCAAAATTCATCGTGGGAATCTTGTAAAATATCAAAATTAGCATTTTAGCCCCTACAAATGTATCGTGGGAATCTTGTAAAAATTTCAAAATTAGATTTTAACCCTACAAATGTATCGTGGGAATCTTGTAAAATCTGAAAATTACACTTTTAGCCCGAAAAATTTATCGTGGGAACCGGACCACGGCTAGGCCCGTGACCTTGACCCTGGCTAGACCCGCGACCTTGCCCTCGGCTAGGCCCGTGATGTTGACTCCGGTTAGGCCCGCGACCTTGACCCCGGCTAGGCCAACGACCTTGACAAACCTGAGCAAAAACTCTCAAAATTAGACTTTTAGCTCCAAAATTCATCGTGGGAATCTTGTAAAACCTCAAAAATTAGACTTTTAGCCCCAAAATTCATCGTGGCCCGGCATGGGCATTACGACTTTTCATGATTACCATTCGGACTAAGAAATGGTGCGGCGACAATGTGCCCGTTACAGATTTCATCCCACATTTGAGCCAGAACCCTCTAAGTACACTACTTAGAATGTACTGCTTAAATCTAACTTACAATAATAAATTAGAAGATACAACTTGGCTTATCTTTTAACTATGAAAACAAGTACCACAGGCGAGGGATATACCAACTGTTTTACTAAGTTTGAAGTAAATTCCAGAAACAAATGAATTTGCAATTACACTCAGGAAATTTGTATAAGCATTTACAGTTACACGAGTTTAGTGAACATATATTATACATACATACTTCCCTTGTTAGAGCAAGATGAATGAAAATAACTGTAATGTCACCACTCCTGTTATTTTAATGATTATTTTGGTTGTAATAAATAACACTATTATTATCACTAAAAAAATTATGTTGCACGAAAAGTGTATAATTGTGAAGTTAATGTATCACCCTATTGTAGTTAATAGTTTTAGAAAAATATATAAATTTGTTATAGATGAAAAGATTATTAATGAGAATGGCGTATTTGTTTATTATTACTTTGCATGAATCATACAATATATTTAGCAGTTTTATAAGTTATCTTATAAATTAGGAAATTATAACTTAGACTCCGTTCCTTTATTTGAGAATCTGTACAAACGCGATGGCCGAATTCGAACAGCAATTGCAATCATTAAAACGGCAACGTGCCTCGGTAAACCAAAATTGACTATGTTTAAGAATTATTTGAATGGAATTGGTCAGCTAAATAACTCGTTAGATGATGCATTTGTAATTGAAGTAGAGGAGCGTTTGGACAAATTTACTAAACTATTTGAAAATTTTGACGATATTCAAACTCAAATCGACAGTTTGGTAGATGATATTGATACGGAATTTGTACAGCGCGAAGAGTCTGATAACTCATATTTTTCCACAGTAGCTATCGCTAAAAATTTAATAAAGAACGATGTAAAGGTAAAAACCACTCAAGATGACAACGCATCTTCTGCCTCAGTTGTAGGATCGCGGTTACAGGGAATAAAACTCCCGGTAATTGAACTCCCAAAATATGATGGAAGCTACGAAACATGGCTAGAATTTCGGGATACATTTCAATCTTTGATACACGATGATGAAAGCATAACTGACATTCAAAGATACCATTATTTGAGGTCAGCTTTATCAGGTGGTGCATTCCAGGTGATTCAATCATTACAATTCACATCGACAAATTATTCAATTGCCTGGAACGTCTTATGCAAACGCTTTAACAATTTTCGACTTCTCGTGCACAATCACATAAAGGCACTCTTCAATTTAGAACCGATTTCCAAGGAATCCTCTGTGAAAATTCGCCAATTGATCGATGCGTTACTTAAACATTTACGTGCTTTGAAATTACTGAAACAACCCACCGATCAATGGGACACACTAATCATATATTTAATTAGTTCAAAATTAGATAAGGTCCCGGTCAGGGAATAGGAGGAATGCAAGGCCGACACGGAAATACCCACTCTTGACAATCTTTTGCAATTTTTGAAATCTCGTGCGGACCTGTTAGAAACTTTGGAGATGAATCATTCACAGAAAGCTAGTGAAACTAAAAGGCCAAATTCCCGTGCTTTTGTAGGGGTTAAAGACACTTGCGTCGGTTGTGAAGACGATCATGGAATTCGTGATTGCAAATAGTTTGCAAAATTATCAGTAGATGAACGTTTTGCTCGAACACAGGCAGGAAAATTATGTCTAAATTGCTTGCGTAAAGGCCATTTTAGTAGATTTTGTAAAGCAGGCTCCTGTAGGAAGTGCCGCGGTAGACATCATACATTGCTGCATAGGGAAAAACCCGCGACCAACTCAGCTGACTTCTCTCAATTAAATCAAAACCGCTTTGCCCCTCACGGCTGAAACTCCAAGTGTCGCGCTTTCTGTTAGGTCTTCAAGTCAAGTTATTTTATCAACGGCAAGCGTTTTGGTGTGCGATATTAACAACCAACCACAGAAAATTAGGGCTCTCTTAGATTGCGGCTCTCAATCAAGTTTCATAACAACGCGTGTTTGGCAAATATTAAAGTTGAAAATAGAAACGGCTAATCTCGCCGTCTCGGGCTTAACAAAACTAGTATCTCATAGCAATAACAAATGCACGGTTAAGGTTTGTTGTAGTCGAGGCTCATTTATATCGATTTTATCCTGCTTGTTATTGCCGCAAATTACTGGAGATCTTCCAAATTTAAGATTAGATGCGACTGATCTTCAGATTCCAAGCAACATAACTTTGGCGGATTCAGAATTTAATGTGCCTGGGCCCATCGATCTCTTAATAGGGGCTGATCTCTTTTGGAATTTGATAGGCGTAGGACGAATTGTGTTAGGGAAAAATAAACCTATTCTGCAACGCACAAGACTGGGTTGGATAGTTGCTGGTCCCGTAGCATTGAATCAATCAAATAATTCCACTTGCAATGTAAGTTCAAATCTTAAAGCACAAGTCGCGAAGTTTTGGGAAATGGAGGAATTTGCAAATACGACACCTCGTTCTAAAGAGGAAATTGAGTGTGAAAATAATTTCACCAAAAATACAAGGCGAGACGAAGATGGAAGATTCATTGTCACTATTCCATTTAAGCAATCAACGCCATTGTTAGGGAATTCCCTCCAGCAAGCAAAGCGGCGATTTTTATCCCTGGAAAAGCGATTACAAGCGGATCCAAATCTTAAAAACGAATATACAAATACACAAGTTTTAGAGAATTCACCTGATTCTACGGTTTCATATTACATGCCACATTATGTCGTCATGTGCGAAGGTAGTACCACAACGAAGTTGCGTGTTGTTTTTGACGGTTCGGCGCAAAGCGACAGCGGTTACTCAATAAATGATTTGCAATTGATAGGGCCAGTAATACAAAACGACTTGCTGCCCATACTTTTAAGATTCCGAAAACACACGTATGTTGCTTCATCCGACATTGAAAAAATGTATCGGCAAGTTTTGGTAGAACCCGAGCAGCGATCACTTCAGCGAATTCTTTGGAAATTGGACCCAAAACATTCTTTAGGAGTTTATCAGCTTAACACGGTAACTTACGGAACAGCTAGCGGTTCTTTTTTGGCGATTCGTTGCCTCTTTCAATTAGCGCAAGAATATCAATGTTCCCTACCAAATATAGCGCATACAATAAAACAGGATTTCTTTGTGGATGACCTCTTTACTGGAGCCGAAACTGTGGAAGAATTAGCATCAACATGCAAACAAATTTCTGAAGTGCTCCAAAAGGGATGTTTTGTACTACGTAAGTGGATTTCCAACGATTCTCGCGCTCTAAACTTGGTAACTAATGAGCAAAATTCTGATGGAGTGCGTGATCTTGTTCACGGCGATATCAATACAACATTGGGTCTGTCTTGGTCATCTAAAGAAGACGTTCTATTGTATAAAATAAATATTTCGTTAGAAAATGAAACCGTCACTAAGCGGGTTATACTTTCGACAGTTGCCCAAATATTCGATCCTCTTGGTTTGCTAAGTCCAGCCGTAGTAAGAGCTAAGATTATTTTACAAAAATTATGGGAAAAACAGCTCTCGTGGGATCAGTCGGTACCTCAATATGTACACTCAAAATGGTAAAAATTTAGGGACGAACTTCCAATGTTAAACGCACTCAGAATACCCCGACATGTAGTGATTAATCAGGCTATTAGAATAGAGTTCACGGTTTTTCAGATGCCTCAAAGGACGCTTATGGGGGCTATGTATATTTAAGATCAACTGATTTACACGGTAATGTTTTTGTTCAATTATTATGCGCTAAATCAAAGGTCGCTCCTCTTAAACGCTCAACAATTCCGCGATTAGAACTATGTGGTAGTTTGATACTTGCACGACTAGTAAATAAAGTCGCGACTTCGTTAAATGTAAGGTTCTTTGGTGCGATTCCACAGTTGTCTCCTGAACTGTGCGAAATGGGTCCATTATCAGTTAAGGAATTAAACCGATCGCTCATAAAATCAATTTTAATGGCACAACAAGAGTCTTTTCCGCAAGAACTTACGTCGCTTAAGCGTGGACAACCCGTTGATTCCAAAAGCAAATTACTTGGTTTAAATTCATCTATAGATGAAAACGGTGTCATACGTGCGGGTGGCCGTTTAAGTAATTCGGAGTTTGATTATGACAAGCGGCATCCAATAATTTTAGATGGGAGATCGCCTCTTATGAAGTTGATATTTAAACGCGAGCATGTTAGATTGCTACACCCCGGGCCACAGCTTCTTTTGGCAGCTATTCGTGACAAGTTTTGGCCCATTGCTGGGAAGAATTCTGCAAGAGGGATTGTGCGCGATTGCATTAGATGTTTCAAAGTTAAACCTAAAGTCAATCATCCCTTAATGGGTGATTTACCTAGTGAACGCATTACCGTAATTTTTCCATTCTCTATTGTGGGCGTTGATTACGCAGGTCCATTTTTTTATTAAGGATAAAAGGGGGCGCGGCACTAAAACTTCAAAGTGCTACCTTAGTCTCTTCATTTGTTTTAGCACGAAGGCGGTTCACATGGAGCTGTTGGCCGACCTTACCAAAGATGCTTTCATTTTCGCAATAAGACGATTTGTATGTCGACGCGGAAAACCTTCTAAAATATATTCCGGCAATGGAACAAATTTCGTTGGGGCTAACAATGAGCTACAGAATCTAGGCTAATTTCTTAAAACGCATAGCACAGATTTATCTGAAAGTTTACACGCTGAAGGTTTGAATTGGCACTTCATTCCTGCACACTCCTTACATTTTGGTGGTCTATGGGAAGCTGGAGTAAAATCAGCCAAGCATCATCTAAAGAGGGTAGTTGGAAACGCGTCACTAACTTACGACCAGTTATACAGGGTTTTCAAAGTTAAGTCGGCACTATTGCTAACTTCGTTATTATTGGAGCTACAAACAGTTAAATAGGCAAAGTAGTAGTATTTTTTTCGCCAATTACGAGGCTGAAAAGAATCAAAATCGAACAACGCGTTCGCGAGTTATATCAAAAAGTTCAATTTTTTCAAATGGGACATTCAGTATAGAATATTCACAATCGATAGGAAATTGAATTCTGAACAAAAAGTGTCCTATGTCCTTTTATCCTAATGTCAAAAATGACAAAGGTATTGATGATTTTTCAAATTCGTCAAGGTGGCTGTGTTAGTGGCAATTTTGCCTTATCATAAAATATAAATTAAAAAGAATATCCATGAAGTGAAACAATATCGTTTATTTCAAATTATTCTATGAACTTATAAAAACAAAACTCAAATTAGATTCTCAAAAGCATCACCCTCTTGCTCTAAGCATTCTTGAGCCCGCTTGTAAACGCTTCTAGTGGTCCTGGCAACGACATAACTCGCGAACGCGATGTTCGATTTGGATTCAGTTTTCACCATAGTAATTGGCGAAAAAAATACTACTAGTCTGCCTATTTAACTGACTGTGTAGCTCGAATAATAACGAAGTTAGCAATAGTGCCGTCTTAACTTTGAAAACCGTGTATACCGTGTTTGTGCAGATAGAAGCAATTTTGAATTCACGTCCTCTCTCGCCTATGAGCTGTGATCCTCACGATCCTCTTCCTATTACCCCGGCTCACTTTCTTATAGGAAGGACATTGAAGTCTTTGCCCGACCCTGATGTTAGAGGAATAGCGGAAAATAGACAGATCTATTTCCAAAGGCTACAGTAAATGATTCAACATTTCTGGACAAGATGGGCCAAGGAGTACGTGTCGGAGCTACAACAGCGGAAGAAGTGGAAAACCGCAACTCCAAACGTCAAGGAAGGCGATTTAGTTGTGATCAAGGAACAGGATCAACCTCCTATGAAGTGGCTTCTCGGCAGAGTCACCCGGGTACAATCTGGGCTAGATGGTGTTGTGCGCGTAGTTAATATAAAAACAACAAAAGGTGTGCGCGTTACCATTGGACAATAATCATTAATAAACTGTATTGTTTCCGGAATTGGTTATTTTTAGTATAAGACTATTTACTATCAAAGATGTCTCCTATACCCCCATTTTTTATGTAATTGAAAGTCACATACTTTCAACGCGGGGAGTTTTATGTTCAAACATATTTATATTTGCCGCTGCGGCTAACTGCAATTCGTATTTCGCGGGTGCCGCGCGTTTAAATCTTTTGTTGGGAGCTGTACCATCGGCGGAAAAAACTCCGCTGCAGTGACGCTTGCAGTCAGTGCGAAAAACATCAAGTAATTGAAAGGGTGTCGCTGAAAGAAAGGGAAATTCAGCCTAAAACTCCACACCATGATCAAATTTGTTTATGCAATATTAAAACTAGGTTTTGAATCACCTGCTGCTACACTCGTAGTTTCAAATTCTGAAACAAACTTATGAATTGTTGATACAGATGGAAGAGGTCGATTATTAAAATTAACCGAGAATGAATCACAAACTGTGCGTAAACTGACGCCACTGTTAATGTTTTGATAATAAATACCCTCTCTTCATTAGAATATTCAACATTGTTATTCATAGTAATTAGTTAAATATGTGAATTGATAGCTCACAGAAAATAACATTCATTTTGGCGTGAACAAATTTGATCCTGGCTTTTTGTGAATAAAATGCAAAATGTTTCTTACAGTTTTTAAGCTATTTCCATCATAAACAAGCAACAAATTCAAGTAAAGTAGTATTAAATTAAACCTATTTTTTCTGTTTCGATTGAACCAATTCAAGCGGCAAGCAGGAATCTGCATATACAGATTGCGGCAGGCAACTAGAACCATAGCAAAGGCAAGGGGACTTTACATGTGGCCGTAATTGTATTTAAAAAATTTAAAAGTAGAATATCTACCTTGTTTTTATAATGATCCTAACGGCCTACCGCTATAGTCAAAATTATACCCATTCGGAGTCACGTGACTTTTGTCTGTCACTGTTCATTTTTAGTAGAATAGACGAAATGGAAGAAATTCGAAAAAAAGGCATGGTGATTCATAAAATTAATTTTAAAATTAATTTTAAAATTTGACGTTTCTAATCTGTCAGATTATATTTTTCGTGTAAGTTATTGAGATAAGGGTAATAAAACCTAAAATTGTTGAGCCGAGAACTGGAAATTAAAAGAAACTATCGGACATGCGGTATAACGAGCCGTCACAACAATTAATTTGATTATTATGCATTTTTTTATGCATGAGTACGACAATATTAATAATAGTAAATCAACAGTTTCACCCTCCAACGCTGTTCGCCGGGCTTCTCTTGCGTTAAATGTCTCGGAGAGCACAATTTAACGAAAACAGGCGGAAGTCGACGAAGCAGTCAAGAACTCCATCAAGGACACTATATATAAAATATATGTAGCTAAAGAATTTGTAACCATAGAAACCTAAAAACGCTTGGTTGAAGAATCTGGAAGAGATTTTTCACATTCAGTTTCTTCCCTAAATAGATTGTGCAAGGAAATAGGCTTCAAATGGCAATGTTCTATAACAGAACATGCGTGCACAGAAATTGACTTAAAATTTGCTATACGCAACAGGTTTTTAATGTAGCAGCTGACATATCTTTATTATATTGAAATTTTACGACATGTTATGTTTTCTTTAACCTGTAAAGTCAGTTTGATTTCATATAAGAGAATAAACCCATAGCAACCTTGTTTTAGAAAAATTGGCAGATGTACCTATGTACCTATGTATCTATGAACCTATAAAACGGAATGTCATTTATTACCCTAAAATTGCATTTTTAAGAATCGACATACGTAAAGGGACTAGATTATCACGTGACTCCGAATGGGTATAAATTTGACTATATCATACATTGATTTTTCGTTTGTTAAACACAATTACGGACACATGTAAGGTCCCCTTGCTTTTGTATGGTCCTAGTTGCCTGCCGCAATCTGTATACGATTTCCCATGCTATTTCCCTATGTTCGCACTTTAAGTGAAACACTCGATATATTATACTCCACAATTAATTATTTTCATTACTATGGATCTCTCTGTCCACTTTAATATTCAATCATTTCATCAATAAAGCGTGCCGGATTGTTTATTAACGACAGTAAAACAAAATATATACATAAAATGTCAAACGGGCAAATAGACTGTTACGTAAAATTCTTAAGTTAATACGCTATTGCGGTTCTGATCATGAATCGCCTGATGGGCTTTTCAATCTTGCGCCACGATAGGCCTGTTTTTGAAGTTGTTCAGTTTACAAGCACTGCTTCCGGCACGCAAGGGCGACCTTTGACCCGTTTTTTCCTGCCAGGTCGATGTTGTGGACCGCGGTTCTGCGATTGTCGGATTAACAAAAAGGACTTGTGGTCCATCCTCAAATTGTCTCTCTGGAGGAGACAATTTTTTGAGACGCTGTCATTCGAAAATACCTCTGATTAACATATCTGTCTTGTTTCTTTATCGCCTTCTTGGAGAGCAGCGTCCCGACAATCATTTTTCGCACCATCTATTGGACGTTACTGTTCCGCTTGCTCCCTTATCTACAGTCGCGGAAAAAAAAAAACGGGACACTTTTTTTGACCTCACCCTCAAAATGCGAAAACAATGGCTGACACTAACAATTCTAATTAGTAAATATCATCAAAAGTCATTAATTCCGATCTAACCAATGACTTTTGATGACATTTATTAATTAGTATCGTCAGTGTCAGCACCTGTTTTCGCATTTTGAAAATTAGGTCAAAAAGTGTCCCGGTTTTTTTGGCCGCGACTATACATGAGAAATTTATCGTCGAGGTGATTGTCACTAGCTGGAACGGAATTCGCAGCTTGAAAATGAACAAGAGCCCGGTCTGAAGTTATTAGCTAATAAATGTGATAATTTGGATAATTTTTACTATTTTAATTTGCGCATGACGTACTTACTAGTTAAATTACGTAAAGTTAATGTATCATCACCTCCAGTGAATAAATCAGACCTGGTTTTACATTTTGTTCATTATGCCCTTAGCGTCGGTACAGGGCTGTTACAAGTCATTGAAAACTACACCTGTGAATCGCTTTGAAGTGCTGCTGCGTATGCAGTTAATTAAGATATGTGGAATGGAAATTGTGTCATTGCACATAACGACTAAACGCAGTAATTCTTTGTTCTCTATACCAACGTGACGCCATCAACCAGGTCGTTTTACCTTGCGGTAGAGCATGTGTACTTACCTTGTTCTGAAAATTCTTCTGACGATTAACATCTAAAATCTAAAATTAGTAAGACGTTTTGATATGTCAGTTGCTTTTTATTTGAGATATAATTTATTGTGTGTAAAGCTGGAAACAATCAGCTATGTTTTCAGGAAAAACATTAAGCATTTTGAGAAATTTAAGTAAGTTCCGAAACCAAGCCAGTTTTCCTGATGCAAGGAAAATCTTTTATCTTATTGACAGGCTTGTCGTTCCGCCTCCAAGTTTTAGATCAGCATGTGGTGCTCGATAATTTGCCGGATTGACTTGTACCCCTCTGGTACCACCCTAATTGACATTCGCTGAGCAAATAAAAATATAGAATCACCCCGTCCCTTTCCCGCTGGGCGGTCGAACTTCCTTTTTAGTTTGGTTTGCGGTTTTAAATCTGTTTTCCACTGTAAGAAGACACAAAAATGTGCATAATCTAAACAAAGTTACAGTTTTGAGGAACGCATATAAATAGTGAATATAAGAATAAATGATGAACTAATGTAAAAAAATCTAGCAAGAGGATACACAGAGTCTCTAGTAAGCGTGCCCGATTCTTATTCATTTCAGAAAAATTGGAAACCATCCAAACTGCTTGTTTTTATGACATCGTGTCCACAACTGAATTGCTGAACTTTTCCCTACAAATTTTGAATGTCATAATCTGTTAATGTCATGTCGTGATAATTGGACAACTATTCGAATATAAGTACACATACTAAATTGGAAGAGCGGTTGATTTTGGAAATATTATTTAAAAAATTAAATGCACTTCTACACCTGGTCCTTTGGGCTCTACAGAGTGTTACAGGGAGTTTAAAGAATATACATTTTATTAAAAATATTTTCCAAGGATGGAGATATTGATTTTAAAATAAGTATTTTTTACTTGCTTCTGCTGACCAATTACTATACTATTGTGTCACATTGTAACAATCCAGGGACGAAAGATCAGCAGATTTAAGAATAATTTGTTATGCCAATTCTTTAACTCTCATTATTTGCAAGTGCGTTTACTGCACTGCAGTCAATTTCCCACAAAAAAGGTACTCTTGATTTAACCCTCTAAGAAGTCTCTTTTTCGAGATTTTTTGAGTTTTTGTGCCATTCGTTTAGAAGACCAATAACATCTTGGTAACAAACAAAATTCTGGGAATCAGCGACCGGTATGTTATTTGTTCCGTGTCAGTGAGGTAGTAATCATTTGTGACTTAGTTCGTTATAAACGTTATAACTCAATTTTTTCTGGTAAATTCGGTCGTTATTTTGAGCATTCGCTATAAATGTATTCGTTATATACGTAAAAGCATTAGGTTTTATATTGTAGGTTATATGCGAGCGTTCGTTATATCCGAGTTCTAATGTTAGAAGTAGCTATTTCATATCCCCACCATTGCATAAACGACCCCTTATGAACCCTATACCGATTTGTTTGAAGGTCATGTAACTCAGCATAAAAATTGTAGGTATACCAAATTACACCAAGCAAAAATTGTCATGGTCTCTAATACATAATTTGATAAAAATTGTTACAGACGTTTTGAAAGCAAGTGTCGTGCACCAATCAATGCTATTACCATGGACGTAAATAATCATTTATTATCAACGCTACGAAAATGCGTCTTATTGGCAAACATTTAAAACGTTGAAATACAGTGAGTAGTTTATATAGTCTTATGCAAATATACCAATTTTACGAAGTAGATATTTTGTACGCAAGTAGGGCAAATTCAAATATATTTTCAAATTTTGACAACAGCAATAAAAATAAAGCAAGTTACAAGTTGACAGAACTAAGTAATACAGTCGCTTTATATACACTAACGTTAAAGGGACTGTACTAAGTAATTCTTAACAACATCGCGTGTGGTGATTTTTGTAGTTATTAAGTGTTGTTTATAATCCAGTAATAAATCCATCATTAGTAAATTCTTACAAAGACAGTGATTTATGCTAGTAGTTATTAGGGTACAAAATGTAACTAGAATAAATTGACAATTAGAGTAATTAGATTTGATTTCGTACTTCTGTTTCAGATGTGATAATCTAAAGTGATTCTTTGTTGACTTGACTCTTTCCAATATTTAATGCTAAACAGGAAAGTGTAGATGGTAATATGTGCGATTCTCCCGCAACTACATCGCACAAATCGTGGAACATGGATACTATTGAAAATACTGAAAAAGTCTTTATCAAAGAAGAAAGTTTTCAAGGTATCACTCATTTTAGTAATAATTATTCCGAACTAGATATCAAACAAGAAGACTTACAAATAAAAAATGAAAATTATTCAGAACAACGTTCTATTACGAACAGAAATAGTTCCAACTGTTGTATGGAAGCTCATGGAGAACGGGAACCTTATACCTGTTCTGTTTGTGAATATACAACACCAGAAAAAAGAAAGTTCATTAGGCATATGAAATCGCATACAATCTCTTATAGTTGTTCAGCTTGTCAATTCAAAACAACAGACAAAAGTAATTTAAGGAAACACGTAAAAACTCATACAGGAGAGAAATGTTATTGTTGTAGTATTTGTGAATACAGAGCAGCACAAAGAGCAGACTTAGTTGTACATATAAGATCACATACTGGCGAAAAACCTTATTCCTGTACTTTTTGTGAGTATAAAACATCACAAAAAAGTAGTATAGTTATACATATGAGGTCACATACGGGCGAGAAACCTTTTTCTTGTACTGTGTGTGAATACAGAGCAACACAAAAAAGTGACTTAGTTAAACATATGAGGGCTCATACAGGAGAAAAACCTTTTTCTTGTACTGTGTGTGAGTATAAAGCATCTCGGAAAGATATATTAGTTAGACATATGATGTCTCACACAGGAGAAAAACCTTTTTCTTGTACTGTTTGTGATTACACAGCATCACAAAAAAGTAGTTTAGTTAAACATATGAGGTATCACACAGGAGAGAAACCTTTTTCTTGTACTGTTTGTGAGTATACAGCATCACGAAAAAGTGATTTAGTTACACATATGAGGGTCCCACACAGGAGAGACACCTTTTCTTTGCGCTGTGTGTGGATACAGCGCAACACAAAAATGTGATTTAGTTAAACATATGAGGTCTCATACAGGAGAGAAACCGTTTTCTTGTTCTGTTTGTGAATACACAGCATCACAAAAAAGTAGTTTAGTTAAACATATGAGGTATCACACAGGAGAGAAACCGTTTTTTTGTACTGTCTGTGAATACACAGCATCACACAAACATAATTTAGTTATACATATGAGGTCTCACACAGGAGATAAACCTTTTTCTTGTACTGTTTGTGAATACACAGCATCACAAAAAAATAATTTAGTTATACATATGAGGTCTCACACAGGAGAGAAACCTTTTCTTTGCGCTGTGTGTGGATACAACGCAACACAAAAAGGTGATTTAGTTAAACATATGAGGTCTCACACAGGAGAGAAACCGTTTTCTTGTACTGTTTGTGAATACACAGCATCACGAAAAAGTAGTTTAGTTAAACATATGAGGTCTCACACAGGAGAGAAACCGTTTTCTTGTACTGTTTGTGAATTTACAGCATCACAAAAAAGTAATTTAGTTATACATATGAGGTCTCACACCTGAGAAAAATCTTTTTCTTGTACTATTTGTGAATACAAAACATTACGAAAAAGTAGTTTAGTTATACATATGAGGTCCCACACAGGAGAGAAGCCTTTTTCTTGTACTGTTTGTGAATACACAGCATCGCACAAAAATAGTTTAGTTACACATATGAAGGCTAACACTAGGGAGAATCCTGTGGGTTCTTGAGACCAACTGTTTCCAAGAAGTCAAATGCTGAAGAGCATAAGATGAAAATTTTTATATGAAAAAGTATACAGAATATCAAACAATTTTGTTAATGACTTAGGGCCGGTTGCAGAAAGCAATGTTAAGTCTGGTGTTAGCTAACATTGCGTCAAAGTGAACAAAATCGCATCAAATTTTGTTTACTAATGTATTAGTTACCATAAGCATTTGAGATTTGATTCGTTTTTGTTCATTTTGACGCCATGTTAGCTAACACCATGAACTTAACATTGCTTTCTGCAACCGGCCCATAGACTACTAAATTAAAAAAAAAGTGCTAATATGATAATATAGATTGTTTAAAAAGAAGAAGCAAAAATAGATTCTGAAGCGGTATTTAGATGATATCTATCACATCTCACTCCCACATCAGCAAGGTATCATTTAACATATTTGATCTGGATGTGGAAGTCGTGATCAGGTAACGGTTTTGTAGTAGGTAACTATAATATGTCTTTACCATTGAATATTTAATATTAGTGATTAATCACAGTTCGTGAAATAACGCCTATCACTACTGCTGAAACTAGAAATTGAGTTTATACATTTTTCATGCTCTTCAGAAACAGTTTGTCTTTAAATTTAAAAAATTCGCACAACGCACTTGGAAGAGCCGTAGGTACATTCCCCCTCAATCTTGGCTGTCCGCAACTGAAGCTACACTTGAAAAATGAGCTGCGTTATCGCTGCACACACGGATTCAACTTCACAATGCAGTCACAGCGCAGAGTCGACTTTGCGCACTTTTGTAATTGTAGAATATACTGCTTAAATCTAACTTACAATAATAAAATAGAAGATACAACTTGGCTTATCTTTTAAGTATGAAAACAAGCACCACAGGCGAGGGATATACCAACTGTTTTACTAAGTTTGAAGTAAATTCCAGAAACAAATGAATTTGCAATTACACTCAGGAAATTTGTATAAGCTCTTAACATTTACAGTTACACGAGTTTGGTAAACATATATTATACATACATACTTCCCTTGTTAGAGCAAGATAAATGAAAATAAATGTAATGTCACCACTCCTGTTATTTTAATAATCATTTTGGTTGTAATAAATAACACTATTACTATCACTAAAAAATTATGTTGCACGAAAAGTCTATAATTGTGAAGCTAATGTAACACACTATTGTAGTTAATAGTTATAGAAAAATATATAAATTTGTTTTCTCGTTATAGATGAAAAGATGTTCAATGAGAATGACGTATTTGTTTATTATTACCTTGTATGAATCATACATATATTTAGCAGTTTTTTAAGATATCTTATAAATTAGGAAATTATAACTTAAGACTTGTAAAAGTGCTGCGCACTTATCTTTATTTTAAAGTAAATTCTAAGGCTTTATTTTGTATGTTGTCATTACATATGCTATTTTTCCATGTAGATACACAATGAAACTAACAGAATAATAAAAATAAATTATAATTGAATGTTTCCACAGTATCCTCAAATATTTACACTCAAGTGAATGGGCTCGATCTTGCGTGCCTCTATTTGTTTTGCGTTTTCTTGGACTTGGTGGTATAAGATCGACTAGCAGCTGCTTAGGGTGAGTGAAAGTTCAATGATTGTTATTTATACCGAGTGTTTAACTTAAGGTGCGAACATAGGGAAATAGCATGGGAAATCGTATACTATATAACAAATTTGATCATGGCTTTTTGTGAATAAATGCAAAATGTTTATTACAGTTTTTAAGCTATTTCCATCATAAACAAGCAACAAATTCAAGTAAAGTAGTATCAAATTAAGCGCATTTTTTTCTCTTTCGATTGAATCAATTCAAGCGGCAAGCAGGAATCTGCATATACAGATTGCGGCAGGCAACTAACGGGTGTTCATAAACAGTTGTCATCCCAGTAGGTTTTGACTTCAGAAACGTATGTCTATTAAAATTGAGAAAAATGCGCTATGACAGTACTCAATGACGTTTCATTGTGTTGCATGAATTAATCAAAGACATAACATTTTGTTTTTCAAAGCAACTGGGATGACGACTGTTTATGAACACCCGTTAGAACCATAGCAAAGGCAAGGGGACTTTACATGTGGCCGTAATTGTATTTAAAAAATTTAAAAGTAGAATATATACCTTGTTTTTATAATGATCCTAACGACCTACCGCTATAGTCAAAATTATACCCATTCGGAGTCACGTGATTTTTGTCTGTCACTCTTCATTATTAGTAGAATAGATGAAAAGGAAGAAATTCGAAAAAAAGGCATGGTGATTCATAAAATTAATTTTAAAATTTTACGTTTTCTAATCTGTCAGATTATATTTTTCGTGTAAGTTATTGAGATAAGGGTACTTACTTACTTACTGCACCTGGTCCCTCTTTTACCCAGTGGGTGTTGAGGGTTCGGTGGGTCTTACTTGCAGAATAGCTTCCAACTCTTCCTCTCTTTTGCTGTTGCCAGAGCGTGTCTCCAGCTGCTTTCTTTTTTTTACACTATTTTTGTTATCACTTCGTTCCATGTTTTCTTTGGGCTCCCTCTTGTTTGCTTCTTGTCTGAGCCCATTTCCCAGAGTTCTTTTACTTTCCTGTCTGTTGGCATTCTTACCATGTGTCCGAACCTCCGAACCATCTGAGTTGTTGTTATTCTATTTTTATTTGTACCTGTTCTACGTCTAAGTCATTTATGATTTGGTCTAATCTTGTAACTCCGGCCACTTTCCTTAGGAATTTCCATTTCTCAGGCTGCATATTGCTCTTTTGGCTATTACATAGAACCCAGGATTCGCAGCCGTGAATTAGTATTGGCACGAAAACTGAATTAAACACTTTTATTTTAGTTTTCTTAGACACTTCCTTCTTTGTTATGAACAGACTGTTTAAAGCGCTGAGAAGTCTGGTTGCCGCACTTATTCTATTGTTCACTTCGCCTTCCAAGCTGTCTTGTTCTTCTATTATTGCTCCCAAGTATTTAAGCTTGTTTGTTTGTATTAGTCTTTTATTTTCAATCCATTACTTCCGTCTTGCTGGGATTTATTTCCATTTTAAATTTTTCTGTGGCGTCCTTCCAAGCTAGGATGCTTTTCTGAAGCTCTGTTTTGTTATTTGCGAACAGTATTAGGTCATCTGCGTACATTAGTTCTTTAACTTTCACTGATTTTAGATTTTGCACCCCCACTATTGCTTCTTGTACCTTGTCGTCTACTTGGTTTGAGATTTCGTCCATTATAGAGATAAACAGCAGTGGGCTGAGTCTACCTCCTTGTCTAACTCTTCTGTTGGTTATGAATTCCTCTGAACGTATTCCATTTACTCGCACTAGGTTTCTAGTTTTAGCGTAGATGCTTTTGATTGCCTCCAACAGATTGTGGTCCGTTCCGCGTTTTCCATATTTCTCTTTCTCTATGCTATCAAACGCCTTTGCCAAGTTTATTGCGCAGACATAGACTTTTACATTATGTTCTGATATTTTTTCTTGGATTTGTCTCAAACTGAAAGTCCAATCTTGCGTGCCGCGCCCGGGTCTGAATCCTGCCTAGCTGTCGCCTATTGTGGCTTCTATATTTGTTCTAAGTCTCTTCTCTAGTATCCGTTCGTATATTTTTCCCACTACACTCAATAGGGATATTCCGCGGTAGTTATCGCACTTCGAACTGTCACCTTTTTTGTATATTGGAATTATGACGGCCAGTTTTCAGTCTTTGGGTACTGTCTTTGTTCTCCATGCTGCATTGATTACTTTGTGTAACAGAGTGATACCCTTTTTCTCCATATATTTTATTATTTCTGGCTTTATGTCGTCTTTGCCGCTGCTTTTCCGATCTTGAGTTTTTGAATTGCCTCTTCTATTTCTGTCAACTTTATCTCCTCTGTTCCTTGGTGTTCGTTTTCCTCAGTTTTGCGCTGTTTCCTGCCTTCTTCATGTGGCCTTGCGTCTTGGGGAATTTGTACTTCCAGGAGCTCTGAGAAGTATTCTTGCCACCTTTCTTTTATCTCTTTTTCGGCTGTTAGCAGTTTCTCGTTCTTACTTTTATCCCTCTAACTGAATTCTTTTTTGTTTTTCGTAACCCTTTGAGTACTCGGTAGAGCATTTTAGCATTTCCTGCGCTATTTTCTTCCATTTTGTTACCGAAGTCCTCCCACGCTTTGGCTTTTGCTTGCTTAACCATCGTTTTAACCTTTTCTGTTTGGACTTTATAGAGATGGCATCTTTTGGTATGTTTCAAACTTAGATAGTTCCGCCATAGTTGTTTCTTCATCCTGACCTCTCTTTTGATGTCGTTCCACCAAGCTGTTGCTTTTCTTTTATTGGAAAATTTGAGCACTCCGCAGCTCTGTCTCGCTGCCTTTTTTATTATTCCTTTGAAAACAGTCCATATGTCTTCCACATTTTTCTAAGTTTAGTGTTTCTTGTACTCTTAGCGTTTCTTTGTTTATCGTCGTTGTGTATTTTCTTCTGGTTTCTTCCAGTTGTAGCTTGTGGCTCCTAATGGTTTCATACCTTACTTCTTTTTCGTTTAGCTCTTTATTTGGATCTGCTTGCCCTAGTTTCACGTTGGTTACTACCAGGAAATGGTCGGTTCCCAGTTGGGCTCTTCTTTTAACTCTTACGTTGATTATTGACTTTCTGTTCTCTTTTTCCATCTACACTAAATCGATGATTTTTCTCCCCTGCTCTTTACTTCTCGTGTGAATTTATGAATGTCTTTGTGCTCAAACCACGTGTTCGCCACCATTAGTTCATTAAGGATACAGAAATCTATGATTCTTTGTCCGTTTCTATTCAGTTTGTCTTCTCCGAACTTTCCTACTACATTTTCCGACTCCTTTGTGTTGTTGCCGACTCGTCCATTTATGTCTCCCACTACTACTAATTTGCCTTTTTTGTTATCTACTTCTACTTGTACCACTTCCCAAAACTGGTCCTGAGTTTGTTTGGGGTCGTTTTTGTTTGGACGGTACTAGCTGAAACCCGCGGCATATGCCGCATTTAAAATGTACGACGAATTTTATAACTTTTGTTGCACTAAACAAAGTTTTAAAAGCACGCTAGAGATTGGCAGTAAGGAAAAGTTCCAAAAAATAGTTTTTCAAATGGAAAGTCTCTGGAAAGGAAACGCTCGCCTCTGGAAGGCGTCCCTAATTAATACGACGTTGTTGGAACGCAGTAAAAAAAATTGCGGAAAGAATTGTTCTACAAGTTAAGAAAAGTGAGAGTTTTCCAGTGAATGTAAAAGTTTTACGTGAGCATGGAAGAATGACGTTGTAGCCCACGGCACATGCTGCATTTAAAGTTTTGCGCGTTAGATAGATATACTTGGTGACATTACAAAAAAAAATTCTTTTACACACGTCTACTATGGCAAATGCTACACCAAATACATACAATATATACAGTTCACATTTAATTATATATATTTATTCTTAACTCAGTACGTAAAACATGCTTAGAGTCATGTTTTTGATAACAGTGATAAAACTTAGATTACATTTAGATTTTAGTTTATTGGCATACATGTTTAACGTCAGCGTACAAAAAATTTCCACAATATTTTATACCACATTGAATATTATGTATCATCGGATGAAAAATTTTATTATTTGGCCTGAACGAGATCAGCTGATTAAATCAATGCCAGAATGCTTCAAGGTAGCATTTGGCAACAAGAGTTCAGTAATAATCAATTGTTTTGAGATGAGAGTGGAAAAATCAAGTAGCCTTGAAGTACAATGTACTACATGGTCTACGTACAAACAACATAATACGGTAAAGGTACTAATAGGCATCACTCCTGGATCAATATCATTTGTATCACATGGATATGGTGGCAGAATAAGCGATAAAGGTCTAACAGAGGATTGTGGGATTTTAAACAATCTCTTGCCAGAAGATTTTGTATTGGCAGATCTTGGCTTTTTAATAAAAGACTCCGTAGGACTACATATGGCCACAGTGATAACGCCTGCTTTTCTAAAAGGGAAACGGCAGCTCGACCCAAAGGATATAGAATCAACCGGGAATATAGCAAGCGTGAGGTAGTGCAAGTATATTGTTACAATAATTATCTTAATTATATCTTTTTTTCAGAATACACGTCAAACGCGTTATTGGAGTCCTTCGTCAAAAAAATACAGTTCTTCACGAAACGATGCCCATGTTGTTCCTGGCAAAAAAAAAATTACGATGTTGCTGTGGTAGATCAGATATTAACAGTTTCTTGTGCACTCGTAAATTTATGCCCTCCTATAATTGTATAATTATGAAATAAATTGTATTAACAAAGTTAATCTAATTATTTTTACTTTAATAATAATAATAATATCTACAAAATTATTAAAATTAGTTAATTAAGGATCTAACGTTAATACTATCCACCACCATTTATTATATAATGTAAAATTATTTGATTACCTTTTTCTGCATGTGGCCAATTAATAAAAAGCAAAATTACAATATCACATAGCAAAAATTATTAAATAGTACCTATACGATAAGAAACATAAGGATATTTCAAACCTATGTAAGCTACATTAACAATCAATAAAATTACACATGCTGTCTACACAACATAAAAGAATAATTAAGTATGAAAAATAATTTTTCCTAAAAAAGGATGGATTAATAGAAGTCATTAATACACTGTTTTTGATTAATCCACTCTTTTTCATTAATTAACTGTTTTTGTGATTTTGAGGTTTTGATATTTTGCATGGAGGTTAGTTGTATTAATCAAATTTTTCACCACAAAAAAATTTTTTGTGTAATTGTAGGCATACTGAATGGTACCATTTTATTCTACATTTTCTGTCAGAACATTTTACCATTTGTTCGCCATCGTCTGGTTTCTTACAGTGACACCATAGCTGCAATCCATAATCAAAATAGGTACATAACATTGTAACATATAATTCACAAAAATACAAACCTCTTCATCATCGGTGCCTATTATGTCACTGGAAATTGAACCAACACCTATAGCTCGCATGTCCATGGGGATGTCGTCTGAACTTGGACCAGCACTCATAGATGGCATATCCATGGCGATGTCACTAGAGAACCTGTATATAGTTAGATAAGAGTTGAGAAAACACAAACGTCAACCGCCAAATTTGATCCAAAACATGCAACATGTATGCATGCACAGAAATACTGTTTGAAAGTCACTAGATCGTTTTATCTAAAACACCTTTCTTTAAATTTCTACTGCTGCTTCAAAGCACTCAAAGCATAGCGTGGAGTATTGTTTGTATCAGATATAAGGAACAAGTGTTAAGACACTCAAATATGTATACACATTACGTATAGCAAATATATGAACATTTCCTAAATGATGGTTTTTGCATATTAAAGCTTCGAACTGATCTTTAGTAAAAATGTTTTTGAAAGCTTTTTCGAGTTTCTCGTTTTTACTCTTTCCATTGTGTACCTAATTTCTTGCTCAGAATTACGTTATTCTTTTTTAAATTGCTAATTTGTGTTTGCCTGTGGGTTCCTAATTTTGAATGGAAAACGCAATCCTTGCTTTGGTATAGGAATTCATACGTGGTTTGAGTAGCAGATTCCTGTTTATTGCTATTTTTGTCTTAAAAGCAAGGTTCAGCGGAAAAGTCGTCTTTAGGATGGTAGAAAATGTCATTTTCAAGTCTGGTTATATGATATGAAAATAAAGTAGGAACGACAGCACCTTTTAATTTCCTTCTGTCATCGACGCGTACTTTTTCCCACTGGTTTTATTAAAATGGATTATTTTTGATATGCTGCTCTTAGATCTTGGTTTTTAGGATATTTTTTATAGAAAACCTTGTTCGGATTTGTTTTTGCAGCCAATAATACAGCAACCCGTTATTTCAGGAACTTAGATAAAAGTGCAGCTCAATATATATGTTTGCATAAAGAAGACAAAAATTACTACATTTTCAGTGACAAGTTTTGACTTAAATGAACAATTTGTCAAATTTGATTAATGGGAAACTGTTTCTAAGGCAATGAGTATTCAAATATACGACGCGCGTGATCCACCAATCACAATGAATTCCCTCGTTTTCTCAACTCTTTTGTAACTATATACAGGGACTCTAGATGTCACTAAGGTCACTAAATCACGTTAGCTACGCTAACACAGGTAGGGGAAACACCATTTGACAGGTTCAAAAAACGAGTTTGTCAATGTCCAAATTTACCATAGGCGCTACTAAGGGCATAAATAATTTTTCTTATTATTAATAGGTATATCCTTCGAATGCGATGCCATAATCCTTTCTTTAGGTTGTAAGTTAGACAGATGATCGTTTTTAACCGCAATTTGAAATGTTTTTCGTCTACTGACCCTGAAACTTGAAGATCTGAAGAAATATCAAAGGTAATTTTTCACGATTACAAATCATTTGCCTAAATTATGACCTAAAGAGATGATTGTGATCTCGGATTCCCTAGTTCTCCCGACGAATTTTGTCAAAACGTATTTATATTTAATAGCATTATGGTTTTCATTTGCTGCGTTAAAGGTTGCCTGAACAACAGCATAAAAAAGGTTCACGCTGTTTCAAGTTCCTGAAGGTAATTTAAACTTCAATATTTAGCAATAGTTTTTAATGAATTACTTATTGCAAATTAAGGACCAAGAAATAGCATAAAACGGCAGAAGTGGTTGAAAGAAATAAATAGACCACTAGACGATATGCATCATTTACGTGTATGTGAGGTGCCGAAGTATTGGAATGCGGTGAGAGGTACACAATATTCGCTAAAGCTTTATATTTGTGGAAATTATTTTTTTAAGCTGGAAAACGTTCACAAATAATTTGTTATGTAATATTTATTTATTGCGTTCACGTTACACAACTTCAATTTATTTCTATTATAACCTATATACTGATTGGGTACGCCACTGACAAAAAACGAGTTTGGTTTGACATAAATAACTCCGAGTTTCCCTACCTGTGTTAGCGTAGCTAACGTGATTTAGTGACCTTAGATGTCACTACAACTTGAATCCAAACCAGTGGTCATAGATGGCAGAACTAATGTTAGAATCTAGTAATTTCCAAGTTTTGTATTGGTAACACTTTTGACGTCTTATCATATTGACATTAAATTGTTAACATTATTTAAGCTAAACGACTCAATAAATCGGAAGCGTACTCAACATTGTGGTATGGCGCATTTCAAAACAGAATTAACAACACACACAAAAATAGCGACAATAGCAATAACAAAATAACAGAATTAACAAAATCAACAGCAATTTTCACACTTTGACTTGCACAATATTGCAAGATAGTCCAGTTACATTAGACGGACAACCGCAGCATTTGCCGAAAAAATCCAAGTGAGCTGAAATTTTTGCATACACCTTTATTTTGACATTACAAATAATGTCTCAAAAGTTCCCATCGATATCGCGCTTGCGTTTTGAGTTATTCAAGGTCAAATGTCACAGAAATAAGTTTTTCGCAAATATCTCGCTTTCTATGGGTCGTATGACTTTTTTTAGTTATTACAAAAAATGAAGGCTAGGAAATTCTCTACAAAAAAGATTATATAGCTTTTTTTACATACAACTAACTGTTAAGTAAATAACACACTATTAAGTTTTTGCAGACGGGTTTTACTTCTTTTTACGATAAAGAAAGTATTGGATTCACCCCAAAAATTCGGAAATTGGGTTTTTCAACAGATCTTCACGTTTTAGAGTCCCCTGAACCCAAAAAACATGTTTTTGCTCATTGGTCTGTGTGTCCGTCCGTCGGTCTGTCTGCGAACAGAATAACTCATAAACGAAAAGAGGTATGGCGTTGAAACTTCATATATAAGTTTTTTGTACTATCTAAATGTGTCGCATAACCGGTGTGTATTGATGTGAGATAAGTGATTTTTCAGTTGAATACCTCTAAAATTCAACTTGAAAATCACTCATCTCAATCAATCCACATTAAAAATGTAATAAAAATGTAAAGTTTGAAAAAACTCGTTAGAGCCGTTTTTGAAACACAAGAGTAAACATCATACTTCCGGTTATGCGATTTTCTTCAAAAGCTTGCTGTCGCATTTAGATAGTACACAAAACTTATATATGAAGTTTCAACGCCATACCTTTTTTCATTTTTGAGATATTCTGTTTGCAGACAGACAGACACACAAACAGACAGACCAATAAACAAAAACACGTTTTTTTTGGGTTCAGGGGACTCTGAAACGTGAAGATCTGTTGAAAATTCAATTTAGAATTTTTGGGGTGAATGCAATACTTCCTTTATCGTAAAAGGAAGTAAAACCCGTCTGCAAAACTTGACAGTGTGTTATTTACTGAACGGTTAGTTGTATGTAAAAAAGCTATATAATCTTTTTTGTAGAGAATTTTCTAGCCTTCATTTTTTGTAATAACTAAAAAAGTCATACTACCCATAGAAAGCGAGATATTTGCGAAAAACTTATTTCTGTGACCTTTGACGTTGAATAACTCAAATTGCAAGCGCCATATCGATGGGGACTTTTGAGACATTATTTGTAATGTCAAAGGTGTATGCAAAATCTCAGCTCACTTGGATTTTTTCGGCAGGCCGATCCTACTGTAGCTGGCCTAAGAGATTTTTGTAGGTATAGATTATACAGGGACCGGCAGAAAAACCGGACGGTTTTGAAATGGTTGCAAAAATTACAAAATTACAACAACATACATTTATATTACGAAAAATGAGAGAAAAAGAATTGCCATTTACTAAAATATATCTTTAATTTCCAAAATTACAAAATTACAACAACATTATTTACTTTATTTGAAAATTATGTCTGATAAGTGACGACCACCATTTCTGACACAGTGCTGCAGCCGTGTTAGGTAATTTCTCATCGCCAGCGCCACCCAGCGCATTATTGCATTTTAGCTGGGTATAGCACCACAGTATATTTACACAATGTGTAAATATACTGTGCCATGACGGCCGATATTGAACTCTCTACGGAACAATCGCTGAGTATTGACTACAGAATCACCAGTTTTAAAGTAGGTTTCTACTGCGAAAACACGGTGGCTTGGGTTTCACTGCTGCATTTTAGCTGTCACTAAATTAAATGGCATAGATTGAAGCAACCAATTGTCTTTTTCTACGCCGCCAACCTCAAATAGGAAAAACATAAAAACCATTTCAAAACCGTCCGGTTTTTCTGCCGGTCCCTGTAGTACAAAACGCCACCATAACGATGCAATAAGCGTAAAATTGTGGGTTGAAGATACGAAAAGTCTATGTGACAAGTGTCCAGTATTGTTATACCGGGTGACCATAAATATCTGAGATCTCGTTAGCCATGGAATTAGCTACTTATAAATGTTGGGATAGTATTATATTTCAATTACAATAAGTATTGGTATAGTATTCCAATCAGAAATTGGAAAGCTATTTAAAATCAGGCCAGCATTGAAAACAGTAACGCCCGTATTCATAGTCGTTCGCCAGCGGATCGCCGGCGACTCGTCGGAGTTTCGTTATGAATAGTATGTTGGCGGCACTGTACGTCTATGTCAAATTCGAGGTTAGCAGGTTATATTTTGTGTCAGTTTCTGTCAAAACTGACTGAAAACCTAACCTGATCACCTCGAATTTGACATAGACGTACAGTGCCGCCAACATACTATTCATAACGAAACTCCGGCGAGTCGCCGGCGATCCGCTGGCGAACGACTATGAATACGGGTGTAAGTCACTTCGTAATTTAATTCATAAAATTACTGTTTGATTGTCATTCAGTGACACTTTGATAATAACCTTCAAATTTGACAGATGCATTGGGAAGTTTGGATGATATATACGCTTTTCAAAATTCTGTATGCCACTATACGGTTTTAAAAACTCAACTCGTACCTACTTAAATCATGCACAATGTTACAATGCCTTAACAAAACAGTTACATGTACAATTTGCAGACGAACTGTCATTACTTGAAAGCTGATTGACATTAGAATATTATTTACTGATTGTATGAAACCAAATTAGACATGACTTGCACTTTTCATGGTGTACTGGATTTTAAATAGCTTTCCAATTTTTGGTTGGAATACTATACCTATGTAATGTAATAAAATGCAATAAGAGGAGGAGAATGTGCCCCGGATTCTGCAGTTTAGCATACGACTCGATTATAAAAATCTCCTGTTCTAACTCATTTCTTATTGCAATCTGTAATAATTTTTGACAGATAGGAATTTTAGTTGTCATGACATTAATGACATTTAGTTTAGTTGTATTCATCGCTTTAATAAAGCGGTGTTGATTCCAAAGGTAATGTGATATCAGATATTTATGGCCACCCGGTATAAAGAACAAGGTGTTGAAAGTGATTTAGGGCTTCTTGATATCAACGATTTTGCTTTGATAATAATGACGTCTTTTCAAATTCAACAGTTGCTACAATTTGGTTACAACAAAATAGAAGCAAATTAAAGACGTATCAAAATTTAATAAACCAACAATTGTTGAAGAAAAAAATATAATGAATGGCCTTTTGAATAAAACCAACACCTTGTTCTTTATATATATTTATATTCATCACCTAGATTTTTCATATCTTCAACTCACAATATTACGCTTATTGCATCGTTACGGTAGCGTTTTGTACCTACTATAATCCATACGAAAATCTCTTGCGATATTGTGCAAGGCTTTCTTCTATAAAAGTAGGATTTGTTGTGATTCCTCTTTCGTCAAGCCAGCATCACGAATATCATTTAATATGTGCTCAAAAGTTACACCTTTGCCTAAAACACACAAAACGTTTACAGAGCGATGACAGTTGTAATATTGTTTCTTACATCCGCCAGCTATTCATCACCTAGATTTTTCATATCTTCAACCCACAATTTTACGCTTATTGCATCGTTACGGTAGCGTTTTGTACTATAATCTATACGAAAATCTCTTGCGATATTTTGCAAGTCTTTCTTCTATAAAAGTAGGATTTGTTGTGATTCCTCTTTCGTCAAGCCAGCATCACGAATATCATTTAATATGTGTTCAAAAGTTACACCTTTGCCTAAAACACACAAAAAGTTTACAGAGCGATGACAGTTGTAATATTGTTTCTTACTGCCATCCGCCAGCTATTCATCACCTAGATTTTTCATATCTTCAACCCACAATTTTACGCTTATTGCATCGTTACGGTAGCGTTTTGTACTATAATCTATACGAAAATCTCTTGCGATATTGTGCAAGTCTTTCTTCTATAAAAGTAGGATTTGTTGTGATTCCTCTTTCGTCAAGCCAGCATCACGAATATCATTTAATATGTGCTCAAAAGTTACACCTTTGCCTAAAACACACAAACAGTTTACAGAGCGATGACAGTTGTAATATTGTTTCTTACTGCCATCCGCCAGCAATTTAGATGAAGTGTGAAGCACATACGATGAAAAAGTGCGTCCTTCAATTTGGTCTTTCAGTGAAAATAATAGATGTAAACTTTAACCACACTTCCAAACATAAACGGCACAGATCGGTTACGTCACCGATGGCATCGGCAGGTCGGCACCACTCGGGTCAGAATATGCAGGGTTGCCAGACTGAATGCATGCCCGTTTTAAAAATGTACTTTTGGAGGAAACTGTTTCAGAATGTACCAGATTCGTAGAATTGTACCAGGTCTGGCAACGCTGCTAATATCAAGACCACGCCCAAAATCGAACTACACATAGACCACGCGCATGCATGTTTGACCTTGGGAAGTGTTCTGCTTTATTATAGAGTTATGATTATGATTATAATGATTTATTTGTTGCCGCAAACCGTATTAGTCGTGTGCCAATATCGTTGTTATTTCCTGTTCAGTATGTACTGGGGTTCTTATTTTGGCATTTTAGTCTCCTAAAAGTGTTTGAATATCTTTCTTGTGTATGCCGTCGTATACTTCTCTACCCCTTCATAGACATGTCTTCTTCTGTTTCGGTGTATACAGGACAACGATGTGGGGGTGAAAGATATTTCTAAAACTAACAGGGTGTTTCAAGAAAGTGTGGTAAATCAAAGTTACTCTTTTTAATGGAATGCCCTATATTGGTATGTGCCGAGCCTTAATGACTCCTAATTTCACTTCTATATCATCTCTTAGGAACATTTTGATACTGCGAGGCTTTAGGTACCAGATGCATTGAGTATAAATGGTCCTCGACACCGAAAGGTAAAAAAGGCTATAGATTATGAATGAATTAATTAAGATAACCACTTAACTAACGGGAACAAACACTGATTATAACATTTTTGCACGATAGAACGATTTTACTTAGTTACGGCGTTTGTTGCCAAATCAGTAAGTTATGTTTACCGTTCTAGAAGGTTAGTAACAATTCGAGGTTACCAGTTTAGGTTTTTCTTCAGTTTTGACACAGACTGACGCAAAACCTAACCTAACCTCGAATTTGATATAGACTTACAGTGGCACCGACATAATATTCTCTGGTATAATGCCACATTAGAGAAGTCGATTGGAGCAGATGGGTAAGCGCTTGCCTAGCATTAAGCAAGTTCCCGGTTTGAATCCCGCGAGGGCTGAAATTTTCCGCAGCCTCAGCCTTGTGATTTGAACCGGGCTCGGTGAGACCATTCACAGTTGGGCACCAAATTAACTGTGCTCTACCCAGAACCACAGACCTAAGAAATAGAGTGACAAGGTGAACACATCACGATGACACACACCTCACACAATGGTTGCTGTGCAAGCACAAAAGGCGCGCTCTAACTTTGTATCCCGAATCCGGGGCAAGTTGAGCATTGTACCGCCAGATGCAAGCACATAAAGCACCAGCCTCTACACCGCAAGGTAAAACGAGGTTATCAATTATACATACATACACACATAATGTCACATTTTACTGACATTTGAAGAAAAATACATTTCTTTCGTGCAAAAAACCTCGTAAGCATCACAAACGTTAAGAAATTACCGATCTCAGACAATAATTGGAGTCGTCGCTTCTCTCCTCCTCTAAACAATTGTCGTCGATCGGTAAAATGTCCTTTCTTTGACAGGTACTATAGCTGTATATTCGTACTCTACTTTATCAACATTTCTTAACATTATTATTCATTACATGCGTTTCCGCCTCTTTTTCTATATTGATTTGATTTTTATTTTCCAACGTTTTATGGTGATATTCTTTCTCTTACTTTCTTTTGCAGCTTTTCTTTACGGATATTCACCTCATTTCACACTTCATTTTCCCATTCTACCTTCTTTGATCAGTTGCCATTTTATCACTCGTATTTCTTCGCCGTATTTTTAATTTGCTTCGTTATTAGCTTAGATGTCTATTCCTGTGCTTTGGATTTGCCCCTTCATTCTTTGTCAGCTTCCCTCTTACCTCTTATTTTCTTAATGTTACCGGTTTTCTATATAGTACCCGCCATTCTAGTTGTAAAGGGTGTTTTTTAGAGGAGGAGAACTTTAAATTGAAATAAAACACAAAAATGTTTTTAATATCCATGAAATTGGCTTTATTTGAAAGATAATTTTATGGCATTTATGTTTAAATATGATTTCGAACACGTGACAGCCGCGGCTGGCGTGTACATGACGTAATCTGAAGGTTCAATTTTCACACACACGTCGCAGTAAATCAGTAAATCGCTATAACGCATCGAATGTTGGCTTCTAAGTGCTCAATTGTTTCCGGTTTATCGACGTAGACATGCGACTTTACATATCCTCAAAGAAAATAATCTAACGGCGTCAAATCGCACGAAAGAGGTGGCCAGTTAACAGATCCATTTCGTGGATCCATTTTGTGGATCTGTTAACTGGCCACCTCTTTCGTGCGACCTGACGCCGTTAGATTATTTTCTTTGAGGATATGTAAAGTCGCATGTCTACGTCGATAAACCGGAAACAATTGAGCACTTGGAAGCCAACATTCGACGCGTTATTGCCGAAATACAGCCTGATTTACTGCGAAGAGTGTGTGAAAATTGGACCTCCAGATTACGTCATGTACACGCCAGCCGCGGCGGTCACATGCCCGAAATCATATTCAAACATAAATGCCATAAAATTATCTTTCAAATAAAGCCAATTTCATGGATATTAAAAACATGTTTCTGTGTTCCATTTCAATTTAAAGTTCTCCTCCTCTAAAAAAACACCCGTTATATCTTTCTCAAGCCATCTAATATAAGTCCATATTGTTTGTTTAATTATTGCACTTTACAGTGCTTTACACACTTCTTGTAATTTATATTACTTTAAATTGAATACGATTTTAACGTCAAAAATAATGCATGTTTTCTAGAAACATTCCTGTAAAATTTCAGTGATACCGTTTAAATTACCTACTTTTTCTTGAAATCCATAGTGTCGTTAATAGCTAAAGAATTTTTAAAATTACAATTAGATATTTTAATTTTTACCGACAAATGAATACAGATATTTTCAATCCTTGACATTATTTGATAGACCTCTACAAGTGGAATGGAGGCCGTAGATTTTGCAATTATAATGAAAATTGACCTTTCTGTCTGCACCTTTAATGAATCATTTGTTTAATAGCAAATACCATAACACGTCTACAATTACAAATACATCCATAATTAAAGCATTAGCACTTTACGTAGTGCTAATTAAATTTTATCTCTTAATTCGTCTCGACAGAAAAAGAAAATTGAATAGATCATGGTAACAATTTCCAATATGTGTAGTTATTCGAGAGCTCATATGCACACGTAAGCAGATATTTTATTAATAAAATATTGATAGGACTGTTAACAATCAACGCTCATAAATATATTTTATACTTAAAATCTTCAAGTTAGTTTCTTTCCTCTTCCTCTTATATTAGGCCAGTGGCCTGTTTTTAACTATAAAGTGGTTCTATAAGCTCTCTTTGCTCTTAAACCGGGTAGGTGTTGGATCGTCTTGTCCGTGGAAAATGAGGAAGAGTTTCCTTATTAGGGGTTAACGACTACCACAGGTGTTAAGGTGTTAGCATGGTAGCCGGACAGCGTATGATTTTTTAAAATCATTCTATAGTCGCCAGGGAAATGAACCCGGGCCAGCCGTCTGAGAGTCGAGCATTTACTCGCTGGGCCATCCGCCCACTCCGTAAACAATTTCCTTTATTGTTTTAAAAGAAGCTTGTATTCCTCAAACATATTTTAATAGCAGCACATGTTTTATTGCTACTAAGTATTCACACAAACCATATTTTTTATGGTACCTCATAAGTGTCGGTATCATTTTTCAATGGTTCTAGTCCCCATTTCCTTCTTAAATTGCTTCTGAATTTTTGCTTTGATTAAGAAATGGCCTCGGTTCTAGTTGTAAATTGTCTATTTGATTGGTGTTCTTTGAATGGTGCTACTCCACTTTCCATTATGTATGTTTCTGTGATTTTTTGTCATATTTACAATAATTGTCAGTTCCTCTGGAAAATTAATTTATGTTTGGCCTTTATTTTCTGTTATGAATACGTGTTTTATTACTATTTTAATGTCAAAGTTTGGAATTGATCATCTCATCTTTCGAAGACAATATAATAGTGAAAAAGTGGAAAACAATAGGAAAAGTAATAGAACAAAATGAAACATTAAATTAAATATGGTCGGACCCACTAAAGAAAAAAAAAAGAATTCAATACAAAATTTGTGAATACTTAAAGAGATCAAATTTTAAATATTGCAAGAATATGATGTATAGAGTATGAAAACGCGCATTTATAAAAAATGGGAATAAAAGCATACTAAGTATACTGAAGACAGAAAAAGAGAAAATAGAAAAGTCATACAGATAATGAAATAAAAAAATTGTACACAAGGTTGGAAATAGAAAAAAGGCGATATGAAAAAAGAGCAATATTCAGAAATCAAAGAAGGTAAGGTAGTGATGGACGAAACTGAAATAGTACTGAAGATATGAAAAATTACTTTGTAGCGACTGTAACCAAGCAAATTGGAGGGAAAAGGATGGCACAATGTAAGAGAGCAAAAAAGAAGTATAGTACTTAGTCAGGTTCTGGTATGGAAGGTCAGATCTTTATACCTCATTCCTGGATTTAGATAAGCATTTCGCGAAATTAAAAGGAAACAGATTTATAAAGCAATTTATGAATTAATCTACCAATTACTTTAATTGAATTCATAAAAATGACTTTAAACAATACTTATATAATTTCTATTACTTAAGTTCTGAGGCAAACTTTTGCACATAAATAATTATAAATTTTAAAACGAAATTATGAAAGCGTTTAACTTAAATAAATCCATGCCAGCCAATACAGTGTTGTCCCTAGTAAAGAAATAAATGAAACCTGTGAAAACGTTTCTGATATTTTTTATGAAAGAGCCAGAAAACTCGATAAGCAAAAGACCTAGTAAAAATTCGCACTGCAAATGTGGTGGTAAGAGAATGATGTAGTGCGGCTTTTAGTGGAGAGTCATTGTGTTTAATTCTAGTAAATTATTTACCCTTTTGTTGCCAGCTAGCTCAGTTAAAACAAAATACCTCTTACCTTTATCCGGGTCGTGGTTGGGGATACATCAATGCAACAAAGGTTCACAAATTGATTCTATCTGGCTTACAACGCTGAAATATATGCTCCAAGCTTTTACTCAAATAAAAGCCAATCTGCTCACAATCAATGTACCACAAGTACATATTAGCTTTTAAATACATATATCCATATCAATATAGAAAATAGCATTAAAACCGGCGTAGTTATAAACAAAATCCT